>PYAF01000845.1:601592-629058 GCA_007407185.1 Glycine tomentella
GCTCATAATCGAAAGAGACATGAATGATTTATAATATGGAAAATAATTAAGTAAGAGTAAAATACCTGAAATGTGTATATAATGTAAATAAATTTAAAAGGAAATGATGCCTTTACATTTTCGGGCTTAAAACTTTTTTAAAAGGTAGTAAAATAAGAAAAATGAATATAAAAATAACACATTACATATAGTTTTAGGGTTTGAACTCAGCTATGTGGTCCATGAGAAGAATGAACAATATTGGAACTTGGTAGCCCATGCATGTCACGAATTGTGATGGTTGAATCATTCAACAATTCAGCTACCATTTTTTTGCAAAAAAGCAAAACAAAAGAAAAACACCCAGATTCCATTGAAATCGTGTTTGATTGGTAGGGGCCTTGTTCAAAAGCATATATAGTATAACACATGCACAGCCAGCTTCCATGCGATGTGCGTGAAATATATTTTTCCTGAATTACTCAAATTTGTGAGCGATTATGGAATATATTAATTTGCAAGAAGCGTTGGATGAGTATTTCCTAAGCAGGAAGCAGCACACCCACCATGCAAATATTATTATAATTAGGGTTGATACTTAATTCACTTTTTCACCTTAAAAACGAGAGAGTGGGACCACATGAAAGCAACACATACAAATTGTGAAATTGCGGAACACTCGCCCTAGCAACTATAGGAACTTAATTGGCAATTGATAATCGCTTCTTGTGTCGTATTCGGCACTAAAGTTTGTGTTTGATATATACATTCATCACTATAGTTTGAACGTAAGAATAAAAAGGAAGATATTCGATTTCCCTATTTGCCGTGTGAGATACACTTCAGCAAAGTGAAGAACTACAAGTTACAAATTAGTTGATTCAAAAGTCATAAATTAAAATTGAAATTAAAATAACCATATTTTGTATCAATTTATAAATTAGAATTATATTCTATTAAATATTTAATTAAAATTACATGTTTACATTCTTATTTAAAATGTATCTCTTATCTTTACAGTTTCATATCCAAAATATTATTATATTTTTTTGTAAGAACAATTATTAGGATTTTTGAGTTTTGACTCTTAATGAAACCCTAATATGTACTTCGATCTTTTTATGTTGACTATGAAACTAATTAATTTTTAATTTAAAATTTAATTTCACTTACAGTTTTTTATCCCTCCTTAAATATATATTATATGGGACTAATTAAATTATCAATTTACGCTTCAAACGTATACTATTTGAATTTATATTTTAAAGTTAAATTTTGAATAAAACTTTGAACATTTGGCCATATTTTATCCTATATGATTTATAACGTACAAAAGTTCTATAAAAGAATTGATGAAAACAATTTGCATGAAAAATCATAAAATAATTAAATTAACATTTGATTTATAAAAAGAATAAAAATAAAATAGAGGTGTATCTTTCAAAAACATTATGCATAAGCATCTTGACCATGGAGCACCCAACTCCTAGCCTTCCAGAGAATGGGTTATGGCCTATGGGTGCGTGAAAAGTTTAACTTTCTCTGAAAAGCCAACCCAAAATGGAACTTCTAAAGAAACATTTATGGGCGGTGCGTCAAGGCATTGATTAGTTTGGATCCATGAGAAGAAATGGAACTTCTAAAGAAACATTTATAGGTATTTATCTAACGCTTGTAACGTTCTTAAATTCTAATAATTGAAAATAATGTTTGATGTATTTATTGTATTATTTGATTAATTTGGATTAGTTGAAGTGTTGTGTGAATTATCCTTATATAACTGCTTAGTGTTGATGTTAGAGTATGTGGATTTTGTTTGATCTGTGTTAGAAATGTGTGATTTCAAGTTTAATCCAAAACCTGTTTCGGTAAAATCACAATCTCAGACTTGTTAATTGTTGGATCGCCTTCAAATTTGGACTGTAGGTTTAAAACCTATGTTTTCATGCTTTCACTATTGGGATTTTTGAAATAACAACTTTGGACATCTCGCTTAGCGCGCTAAGCGCAATTCCAGATATAAAAAAATTTGCTCCGCGCAAAATTGTCGCACTCAGCGCTTAAAGTGAAATTTTGCTTAGCGTGACGATTTTAAGTGGAATTGTCGAGCTCGCTAAGCGAGATCTGTAGTTTAAATACGTCTATAAGTATGAAAAACACGATTTTTGCCTCTCAATCTCTCTCCAAACCCTCACCTAAAGCCCTAACCCTCCTCTTTCACCACCCACGTCCATCGGTGACCGTCACAAGTCATCGGACCACCGCATGAAGATGAACACTTTAATCGGAGAGAAATCTTCAAAACTCAGCTCGAGGATTCGGTAGAGAATGAAGCCTCCAATCCTCCTTTCGTGGTTTCTTTGAGGTAACCACAATTTTATTGTATTCTCCTAGTTAGTTTTATCTTAGTATCTCTTAGTATCTCCTGTGCGTGTTGATTTTCAAGAAAAATTGTGTTTTAAACTAATGAGATGCAATATATTTGTTATTGATGAATGAAATTGTTGGTGTAATGATTTGAATTTTTGGGAAAAATCTTAATTATAGAGGAGACTTTGCCCAAAATTTTATATTTGTTCTTCTATTTACTTCTTTATTAAATTTTAAATGGACATAAGAGTTTATTTTGTATACCATAGTTCTTCTCTTTAATTTAGATTTTTTCTAAAATATCAGTCTCGTGGTATTATGGATTCTTGTTGTATGAGATTTGTGTTGTTTGAAGACCTCGATAATGTGAATCCAAGGCATGAATTTATATGTATATATGTGGAATGCGATTGCTTGTGATGTTGATGATATTGAAATGAGATGATGTACTTATCACTATCATTTACTCAAACAGTAAGGAAACCATAGCTATTGGTTCCTCATCAAATACATGTAAAGTTTAGGGGGCCAGAAAGCCTTACATGATACATTAGAATTCAGAAAAGAAAAGCCACTTGATCCTAATCTTTGGTGTTTAATACTAATTAATACGTTAATCAAACTTCTTATAAATCGATCCTAACTGTGAGGAAAGCCATAATGCTTCTTGAATGTATCTAAACTAATAGTACAGTGCTAGGCTTAAGGATTTTAATCATAATCATGCTGCAATTTCACACTTGCTTTAATGACTTATAAAATAGATACGAGTTTGACTAGTGACAATGGTTCATTCACAATCTCATAACAAGTACAACATTATTCTGACATAGACAAAAAGAATGTTATTTTACTAGGGAAGTACATGCACCTACTGTCTCTTGGTACAATTTATTTATTTATTTATTTTCTAGCTTGAAGCAAAACTACCTATTGTTGAGAACAAATTTATTTTATACTATTCCATAGGACTATATAGGTTTTGACTTCTAATTGCACCTGTTTCTATGAAGATAAAATATTGCCTAAAAAAAATGAAAGATGCTACAATAAGGAGCTATGTTGATCAAATCATGTTAGGTTGGTTGACAAAAGTCTTTGATGATATCAGTCAGCCAAGCAGCCTAATGATTTAGGTTTTGTTAGGTTTGCATAATGTGCAATCCAATGCATTTTATGCCTTTTCTAACATTTTTGAACTCTTAACATCTCTCATCGTAATTGTTTAAAACATTTTAATTAAGGACAAAAAAGGAGATGTTGTTCACCATGAGATTCCCTTTAATTTTTAATGATCTCCTATAATGTCTTTCTTAGTCTCCCCTTCTACTCTTTCTCAAAAAGCACAGGTGTAAACCACCTAACCAACTACATATGCCTAGCAACATCGTAAGAAAATAAAAATTTAAAAACTAATTCAAAATAATAAAGAAACATAACATCAGTGAATTCTTCCTCATAGAAGAACCAAGGATACAAAATTACAAATACAATCAAATTATGGTACAAGAGTTGAATCACAAACTTAACCTTGTACATTTCCACACAAACTATAATGCAATATACAACTGTTAAAAATCAAATACAGATAAATAATTGCTTTCATACTTTCATTCATAATTTCATTCACTCTTTCACTCATGAATGAGGTTTATTTATACAAGTGGGTATAACAAATAGCCCATAATATTAGGAAAAAGAATAACAATTTTATCCTATCTAAACAGAATGCTAACAACTAGTTTAAATTTAAACAACTTGTATTCCTATCTAAAATAACAATATTTTAAATTCAAAATCTTCCTTTCAACACTCCCCCTCAAGTTGGTGCATGAATATCAATCATGTCCAACTTGCCAATTGCTTCTTCAAACACTCCTCTAAGAACGACTTTGATCAGGTTCACGAGGTGCTTTAGGATAGTCCACAACAGGTGCTTCAATTATGTGAGGTAGAAAAAGAATTGAGATACGATATGATATTCAGAACAATCATATGTTCAGGTCAATAGACTTCAGGGTTGGTTTATGAAGGATTCAGAATAGTGTAACTGACTTCACATCAATGACCTTCAAATGAAATACGTACATGGAGAATTACTCCAGCAAATCAAGAACCATCACGAGTAGAAGCTAAACAATGCTTAACCACTCAAGACAAAAGTAACCAAGGTTTAATCATCTATGACAAAAGCTAAAATAGTACTTAACAACCATGGACAGAAGCAAACAAAGGAATAGTGCTTAACCACCACACATGGCAGAAGCTACAATCATCAAAACAAGCCTAAAAGGCTGAAAAGCTTGAATCAGGAACAAGATGCATGATCAGTGCAAAAAATCGATTCAAGCTGGGACCAAAGACACGAAGATTATGCGGGGCAAAGATGAAGTTCATGATTATAATAATCATAATTTGTAGAGGAATAGGAGAAGGTGAATGTTAAGAAGGAGATAGATGGTTGAATATTTCAGAATCATAATGTTTGGGAATGTGAAGAAGAAAGCTAAGAGACTCTTATGACAACGGAAGATATTTTCTTTTCATGGAGGATACCATGGCTCTGATTCATGGAGGGAATCATGGCTTTGATACCATGTTAAAAATCAAATATGGATAAATAACTACTTTCATTCTTTCATTCATAATTTCATTCACTCACTCATTCACTCATGAATGAGGTTTATTTATACAAGTGGTATAACAAATATCCCATAATATTAAGAAAAAGAATAACAATTTTATCCTATCTAAACAGAATGCTAACAACCAAATTAAATTTAAACAGCTTGTATTCCTATCTAAAATAAAAATATTTTAAATTCAAAAACTTCCTTTCAACAACAACTTTACAAGAGAGAAAGTAGTCAGTACATGAACAATACCCCTATTACATACCCAAGTATTAATATAGTCAATTAACACACCCTTGCCTTTAGTTAGATAGTTGGTAAAATAGCCAATGTACACACCCATGTCTTTTATTTTATCTACTTAGAGTCACACCAACTATATTTTTTTTTAATTAGCTAGGAGTGTATATTACACAAAATTAAACTCTTTGTGCATTCATAATCAATTGATTCCCCTTTTAATTCTCTCTACTTCAATATCTAATACACAAACCATGTCACTAGGGGGGAAACTCAACAGTAGTTGCTGGATCAGGCTAAAGTAAACAATTTAAAGTTTCAAAAAATGAATTCTACATCAAAATAAGCTTCAAATTTGACAACGAGTCTCCAACCTCAACAAATATAATATTTTCCTCAACATCAATATAGAGTAACTTTCAAACCTAAACACCAAAAAATCACACCATAGCCATTAATTAAAATAAATAACAACTACAATTTCTTTTTATATTCAATAGCACAACGTTAAAACGTGAAAATCGACTAAAACCCTAAACCTGAGAGCATGGAGTGTCGAGATTTAAGTAAAAGATGATGTAAAAGTAGCATTGGAATTGTAGATTTGAGTGTTAATTAGGGTAAAAAAAGTGGAAATGAAGATGATGAGTGACGATAAATATCTTGTTTGTGACTGGCAACTTTGTCAACGGTGTGGTATTGAGTGCACTTGTTATTGAAGATCTTCTCACTGTTCTTGGAGTTTCTAAGAGGAGCTTCGTTCATCGAACGATGGAGGTTGGAAGCAATAGAGGGAAGCGATGTCACGCTGGGATGAGAGTGAGGTAGAGTGAAGCGGAATCACAGTTGTGACAGAGTTCTGATAAGGTCACGACAGACTGAAGGGCACAAGAGTGAGGTTATGAGTGTTGAATAATAATAAACTTGATTTAGGTCTATTGGGCTTAGTTGTTAAATGGCTCAATATCTAGAAATATCCAAGAGATGTTTAGCTTAAAATCTAGAATAGTTCACTCTAGATATCTCCATAAAAATATCTAGAGAATAGTTGTATCTAGAAACTACCATTATGAATATCTAAGCTAGAAGAGTGTGAAGAATTCTAGAGAATGATTTGTAGCCATTAGATGAGAATTGTGTTGGCATACTCCTAGCCATTGGTTAAGGAGGTGCTACTAGTATAAATAGGAAAGTTCTCCACCATTTTGTATCAAGCCAAGAGAAAAAAAGTTGTGTAGTAATAAAGTGTTCTATTCCTCCAAATCTTTCTAAAGCTTTCATTTTCTCAAATATCCTCCTTCCAACAAAGTGATATCAAGAGCCTTAAGATCCTTTTTTAGAGAGATGGCAATTAGCAACATGGTTCCTTTCCAAGTCCCTATGCTCACCAAGAGCAACTATGATAATTGGAGTATCAAGATGAAGGCCCTCCTTAGATTACTAGATGTGTGGGAAATGGTAGAGAAAGGCTACGATGAGCCAAAAGAAGAGCTGCTTTATCCCAAACTCAAAGGGATAGCTTGAAGGATTCAATAAAGAGATACAAGAAAGCTCTCTATCTCATCTATCAAGGATTGGATGATGATGCTTTTGAGAATATTTCGGAGGCAACCATTGCAAAGGAAGCATGGGAGAAGCTACAAACCTCTTACAAGGGTGCTGAACCAATCAAG
This sequence comes from Glycine tomentella, assembly GCA_007407185.1. Lineage (NCBI taxonomy): Eukaryota > Viridiplantae > Streptophyta > Magnoliopsida > Fabales > Fabaceae > Glycine > Glycine tomentella. Next base: position 608,488 of record PYAF01000845.1, read on the forward strand.
AAGGTACGTCTCTAAACTCTAAGAAGTGAGTTCGAAACTTTACATATGAAAGATGCCGAAAATATCTCCTATTATTTTTCTAGAGTCTTGACAGTGACTAATCAATTAAAAAGAAATGGTGAAAAGATAGATGATGTAAAAATTATGGAGAAGATTTTGAGATCTTTTGATTCGAAATTTGATCATATTGTCATTGTCATAAAAAAACAAAAGATTTAGAAGCTATGACAATAGAGCAACTCTTGGGCTCTTTACAATCCTATGAGGAGAAACAAAAGAAGCAAGCGGTTGGTGAACAACTACTTCCGTCACAACTCAACTCCAAAGAAAAATAAGACTTTTGCAACACAAGAGGACGATGAGGATATCGTGGTCGAGGAAGAGGTCGTGGACGTGGAAGACTAAGCTTCAACAGCAACTACGCGAATGAAAATCGAAGAGAGAACTCAACAAAAGGTAGTGGAAGAGGTAGCTCCCAACCAAGGCATGACAAGTCTCAAATCAAGTGCTACAACTATCAAATGTTTGGCCATTAAGCTTCTGAATGCAAAGACTGAAAACACAATGAACACTCTTCAAATAAACCAAGAGGGGGGTGAATTGGTTTAAAACAGGTATTTAAAAATTTTCTTGAAACAATTTACAGAATTTGAAATCTATCGTCTTTCTAAAGGACGGGGATTTACGTGTATTGCTTATGTCCGATTTGCTGACGCTAGCTTGACTTCACTCACTTAAAACCTTTTTCAAACCAGAACTTTTCTTTCAACAAAGATCAACCTTGTTATGCAAGTAATGCCAGAAACTTTGTTTTGTTGATTATATATTGATTACCTAAACACAAGCAATGAGAGATATACAGAATTAGAATAAGAGACTCAGCAATTCATACTGGTTCACCTCACAAACTTGGAGGTTATATCCAGTGTCTTCCAACCAACACTAGGTCAGAGTTTTCACTAAATAAAATATTCTTTACAAGAAATTTACAAGTAATTATCTTTATCAACCCTTGATAAAGAATCTGAATTCTAAAACCCTATTAGAAAACAAATCACTAAGACTTTGAGAACCCTACTTAGATCTTTCACCTAGAGAACCCTACTCTAGAAAACTTGACAAAATCAAATTGATTTATCACAAATGAATACAAATATCACAAAATCTTAAAAAGAAAGATTCAAGATAAACACAACCTGTGATCCTTCATGTATGAATGAATGAAAATGAATTGAGATTACCACACATTCCAGGTTGTATGAAATCTAATGTTCAGAATCAATATCTTGAAAAGTTCTTTTCTTTAACACATCTTCACAGAAAAACTCAGCAATCTTGATCTTCACAAGATGTGTTTTTCACTTAGAAATTAGTCTCTTGAACTCTTAGAAAGCTTAGTGCCTCTTGGGTAAGTCACTCATATATATTGAATAATTCATTCAATATGTATTTATAGAAAACAGACTCACAAAGCTTTATATAAATCTGATTTAACTGACAATAATCGATTAATCCGCTGGTGTAATAAATTATTTTACCATGTGTAATCGATTAAAACTACTAAATAATCAATTAAATTGTTTCTCAATTTTTTGGAAAAAGTTTATGAACAGAATAATCGATTATTACACAATGTAATCGATTAAAGCAGTAAAGCACAATTTTCAAATTGGCCTGTGTAATCGATTATGATTTATGGTAATCGATTAAAGCAGTGAATCACAGTTTTCAATTTAGCCTGTGTAATCGATTACAATTTATGGTAATCGATTAAAGAAGTGATGTATGATTTTCAGAATCCACTATATAATCGATTAAAATAAGCTTGTAATCGATTAAATCATTCTTCATGGCTTTTCTAGATTTAGAACAAAAACATTTAATCGATTAAATCACTGTGCAATCGATTAAAACAGAAAGTTTTCATTTTTTTCAAAAACTTAACCATGAGAACTTAGATTCTTTTGAAATCATTTAACAACTTTCTTATTTTAATGAAACTATGAATGCATGTTTATATGAAATGCAAATGCAATGCAAGGATCACAAAGCAATGTACTTGAATCAAACTTAAACAAATTACAAATGCCTTCATACTTGATTGGATATGTAAAAAGCAAAAATATCTTCAAACAAACATCAAGCTTCTTCTTCATTTTCATTCTTGGTTTGATTCTTCTTGCAACTCCCCCTATATTCAACAGAGACCCTACAAGAAGGATTGAGGAAAAAGCAAACTATGTGGAAGATAAGAGTCACGAAGATGACACTCTATTGATGGTACGCAATGACACCGTAGGAGAACAAGAGAATACATGGTATCTAGACTCAGGGACAAGCAATCACATGTGTGGAAAGAGAGACATGTTTGTGGAACTTGACGAATCGGGTAATGGAAATGTCTCATTCAGAGATAAATCAAAGACATCAGTGAAACGCAAAGGTAAAATTCTTATTCGATTAAAAGATGGTAGGCACAAATTCATTTCTAATGTTTACTATGTGCCCAATATGAAGAATAATATCTTGAGTCTGGGGCAACTCTTAGAGAAAGGGTATAATGTTCACTTAAAGAATAATATTCTTTCTTTAAGAGACAATCAAAATAACTTGATTGCTAAACTGCCTATGTCAAGAAATAGAATGTTTCTACTAAACATTCAACATGACATTGCAAAGTGCCTCAAGGCTTGCTACAAGGACGCCTCTTAGCTATGACATCTGCAATTTGAACACCTCAACTTTGGTGCTCTTGAATTGCTATATAAGAAAGAAATGGTGAGATAATTCCTTCCATTAGTAAACTAGATCAAATATGTGAAGGGTGCTTACTTGGGAAGCAATGTCGAAAGAGCTTTCCGAAGGAGGCTTCATCAAGAACCAACAAGCTGCTCGAGCTCATACATACAGATGTTTGTGGACCATTGAAGCCAAGCTCACTTGGTAAGAGTAATTAATTTCTTCTCTTCATAGATGATTTTTCAAGGAAGACATGGGTATATTTCCTTAAGCCAAAATCAGAGGTGTTTGGAGTCTTCAAGAAGTTCAAAGCCAGTGTAGAGAAAGAAAGTGGATGCGAGATCAAAGCCATGAGATCCGATAGAGGTGGAGAGTTCACTTCTAAAGAATTCCAAGAATTTTTTGATCATAATGGAATTCGACGTCCTTTAACCGTTCCTAGAAGCCCACAACAAAATGGAGTAGCCGAAAGGAAGAATAGAACCATTCTCAACATGGCAAGCATCATTCTCAAGAGTAAGAAGATACCAAAGGGTTTTGGGCCGAAGCCGTGGCATCTATTGTCTACCTTCTAAACCGTTCGCCAACAAAAAACGTGTGGGGAAAGATGTCGCAAGAAGCATGAAGTGGAATTAAGCTTGAGATGTCTCATCTTAAAGTGTTTGGAAGCATAGGCTATGCGCATATCGACGATGAGAAGAGGTCAAAGCTTGACGAAAAAAGTGAGAAACTCATCTTCAACGGGTATGATTCTAATTTTAAAGGCTATAAACTTTATAATCAGAATAATAAAAAGACCATCATCAGTCGTGATGTGGAGTTCAATGAAGAAGAATAATGCAATTGGGGTCTACAAGATGAAAACTACAACTTACTTCCCAACTTGATGGAGAAGGAAGAAATGGAGCAACCAAGGATGAAGCAAGAAAGACAAGAGACTATTACTCCCCAACTTCACCAACCACATGTCAACAAGAAGAACCATTTTCAGCTGGAAGTTCAAGTGAAAGAGTACCATGCTTCAGAAGCTTACAAGAACTTTATGAGGTAACGGAGAATCAAGATAACCTCACTTTGTTTTGTCTCTTTGTTGATTGTGATCCAGTGAGTTTTCAAGAAGCTGTCCAAAGCAAGAAGTAAAGAGATGCAATGGATGAAGAAATCAAGGTGATTGAGAAGAATAAAACGTGGGAGTTAACCTCACTTCCAAAAGGGCATAAGGCAATTGGTGTGAAGTGGGTCTACAAAGCTAAAAAAATGCCAAAGGAGAAGTTGACAGATACAAGGTGCGATTGGTGACCAAAGGCTATAGTCAACGATTAGGAATCGATTATGACGAGGTATTTGCTCCTGTTGCTCACTTGGAAACTATTAGACTAAGTATTTCTTTGGCAGCTGAAAACAAGTGGAGCATACACCAAATGGATGTAAAGTCAGCATTTTTGAATGGATTACTTGAAGAAGTGTACATCGAGAAACCAGTAGGGTATAATGTCAAAGGACAAGAGGACAAAGTATTGAAGCTAAAGAAGACGCTTTATGGGCTAAACCAATCACCACGAGCTTGGAATAGTTGAATTGACAAGTACTTCCAAGAGAATGGTTTCATCAAGTGTCCTCACGAACATGCATTATGTGTCAAATCACAGATAGAGATATTCTAATTGTATGCTTGTACGTGGATGACCTAGTCTTCACTAGAAACAATCCAAGAATGTTTAAAGAGTTTAAGAAAGTAATGAAGAAGGAGTTTGAGATGACTGACATTGGACATATGACATACTAATTTGGCATTGAGATCAAGCAAAGCGAAGAAGGCATTTTCATCACCCAAGAAGATTATGCAAGGGAGATGTTGAAGAAATTCAAGATGAAGGATTGCAAGCCTATCAACACTCCAATGGAATGTGGAGCCAAACTATCCAAGTATGGTGATGAAGAAGATATTAATACAACATCTTTTAAGAGCTTAGTAGGAAGTCTACGCTACTTGACATGCATGAGGCCTGACATTCTCTTTACTGTTGGGTTTGTTAGTCGCTACATGGAGTCTCCAACTACCACGCATTTGAAAGCTGCAAAGAGAATTTTTCATTACATTAAAGGTACTATTCACTTTGGCTTGTTTTACTCACCATCTAATGACTATAAACTTGTTGGATATAGTGATAGCGATTGGGCTGGAGACACGGATGATAGAAAAAGCACCACTGAGTTTGTGTTCTTCATGGGAGATACTGCTTTCACATGGATGTAAAAAAAAACAACCTATTGTCACTCTGTCTACTTGTGAAGTTGAGTATGTCGCTGATACATCATGTGTCTGCCACGCTATTTGGCTAAGGAATTTGCTGAAGGAGTTGAATATGCCATAAAAGTAACCAACCAATATTTATGTTGACAACAAATCTGCAATAACATTAGCAAAGAATCCAGTCTTCCATGATAGAAGCAAGCATATTGATACACGTTATCATTATATAAGGGAATGCATCGCAAGAAAGAAGGTGCATATAAAGTATGTGAAGTCTCAAGAATAAGTTGTAGATATTCTCACCAAGCCACTTAAAAATGAACACTCACTACTACAAAAACAGGATTTAAAGACGGCCAATTAAAGTTGGTTGTCACGAAACCGTCTTAGAAGGGTGTGCAGTAATTAAAATCAACATTTAAAATATAGTCATATCGAAGCCGTCTTAGAAAGTTGAAAATGACGACGATTTTGGTTTAACCGTCTTCGTTTTGGTGTTTTCAAAGATGTGTTAGGTATAATCGTCTTAAAATTTGTGCATAAGAAAACCAAAACGCCACCGTTTTGCCCTAAAATCATGGTTGCTCCATTTGGTACCCACAAAATTGTGACCATGCTTCTCGTGCCCTAGCACACTCCTCCCGGTGCTGTCCCTCTCCCACTGTCCCTCTCCTCACGTCGCTCCAATCGTCAAGCTCAAGGAGGTTGTTGTCACCATTGATGAGGAGGACGAAGATATGCAATCATGGATCTATAATGCTCTTTCCTTCTCTCATTTTTCTCCTTTTTTGCTTCCCGATTTTACTGTTTTACCACTAATTGGTGCGGTTGATGCTTGTTTTCTCGATGATCGTAGCAAATTAGCTTTACCAGTTAGACAATGACAAGAACCAGTGGAAGGAGCGCAGCGCCGGCACCGTGAAGTTCCTGAAGCACAAGGCTTCTGGCAAGGTTAGGCTTCTTATGAGGCAATCCAAGACGCTCAAGATCTGCGCTAAACATCTCAGTATATGTTTTATTCTTTTCTTCTTCGATTTTGCTTCTGTTTTTGTTTTAGAATTTTGATTTTGAGAGTTTGTTTTTTGTTCTTGATTGTTGCAGTTTTTCCTAATATGAGTGTGCAAGAGCACGCTGGGAACGAGAAATCCTACGTTTGGCATGATAGGGATTTTCCTGATGGTGAACTCAAGGACGAGGTCTTCTGCATCCGTTTTCCTTTTATTGGAAGTGTGTGGTGCTTGTTTTTTGGAAGCTAATGATATTTGATGTGTTTGGTGTTTTTGTGGTTCTTTTGATTTAGATGAATTTTTGTGATTAGATGTTTGCAAATTCACATCTAGATGCCTTGAAGTTATGTTTCCACTTATCTATTGTTGTTCATTGGTATTTGTTGAAAATAAGCTGGTATGCCTCTCCTTTGGAGATTAAGTTCAATCGTAGTTTTTAGACCTTGCTATAGTGTTGAACGAAAACACACCTTTGTAGTGGAAAAAAAACTTGACAAGGTCAAGTGTCATGATCTCACCATTTATTCTTTTAAACATCAACTTTAAAATTGAAATATATTATATTAATAAAATTTATTTAAAGGCTAGGATCTCATGCAGTGGTCAAGTCATTGTAGGGGATCCATTTCCGTGATGAACAGATAGAAGTAATATATGCCATGGTTCAATATTTTTCTTCAAATCAAATTACTTATATCTAAATCAATTTTTAGATGATATAGAAAGTAGTTTTGTTTTGGAATCAAAATAAAACTTTTTGTTTCCATAATTTTTTCACTTCATATCCTAATTTTTCTATGTTATAAATATTTTTCTACCTGATAATTATCTAGCTTGAACAATAGGTATTCATGATTCTGGTGGCTTTAGAGTTAGAAGGACTTTGTGTGTTTGCTTCTTTTATATTTGCTATTGTTTGTTGACACTATATTTTTGTTAATATATTCCTTACTTTCTCCCAGGTTGGTGATCCTCTTGAGAAGGCTGTACTTAGGGGAATTGACTGGAGTTATAAATCTGATGACAAGGTTGTTCCAAAAAATTAATTGAATCCATTGCTGCTTATTTAAATATCTTAATTTTGCTTTATTCTATATGCAACTAAATAATTGTCTCTTTTTAATCATGTGCAACATCAGATTTTATGTCTTAGAAATTTATGGTATTTGGGTTCATTTAGTTTGATTGCTGCCAGTCATGGTTGGCAAACTGGTTTACATTCCAATGTTCCTGATATTTGAGCAAGGAAATATAGTGATAAAAAAAAGACTATGTCTGTCTTGTTTGTGGTTTGAATGTTTCATTCTTGTTCTTTCATTTTCCTGATTAATATGTCCGTCCTGTTTGTACTTTTAAGCCCTCTGTCATTTTGTTTTATCCTGATATGCTATCATATTTTAGGGGAAATGGCCATCCTGTCAAAATTGTACATCGGTACCATTTTGCATCTCACTTAAAACGAATGGCAGTTGTTGTTCGCATTCTGGAGGAGTTTTTTGCCTTTGTGAATTTTTTGGGATGGCAAGACTTCTACCAAACTTGTTATATAGGCATATAGCTTATAACTATGTGGCTTGTTTTTGCCAAACACACTAATTTGCAGTGACAAGAATAAAAGACCAAAATTTCGAAATGATAAAAGAGTGAAACTCTATTTCTTAGTGCACATAACACACCACATGCCATTTTTTTCTTTTTCTCATTTAACGACTAAACATTGTCCTCATCAATGTTCATCCTAGTCAAGATGTATTCTGTTTTCATTTTATCCTTAACCATTGCAAATCACCAACACATCACACAACTTAAAATTGCATGAACTTGTTTCACACAAACACAACACCTCAAATTACCAATTTATTTATGCAATTTCTCTTGTAAAAACGATTTAATAATTAATAAAACTGCATGTGAAGATTTACATTTATAGGATTCTAGCTCATAAAGGATGCTTCCCCTTAATTCAATTGTGAGGGTTAAGCAGCAGTCAGGGATATAAAAGGTGTTCGTGATCAGTAGCAATGGAGGCATAACAAAGCAAAGGCATTGTTGATCAGAGAGATACGAGGAAGAAGATGTTACCCTCAAAACATGGGAGAGAAAAATAGGGTTTCTCTTTCTTTCTTCTTTCAAATTCTTACAAGTTAAAAAATGAAACAAAAATTAGGGCAAAGAAGATGTTACCTCAATATCCGATTTGAAAGAACAAGTTCATTCAGGAGAAGAAACTACTGCAGTTAGTCTCCAAACAACTTAAGCAATTTCCTAAATTGCCTGCAATGATTGAATAAAAGCATACCCAATCTATACATGGCAGCTCTAAGATTTACAAGAACAAATTCAATCAGATTGTCTTTGTTGAGTGCAAAATAGAAGACATGAAAATCACATACCTTAGCAAAGTGAGCATGCATTAGACATGCTTGCAGTAAGTTCCTTTTCTTGCAAGTCGAAAGGACACAATAAAATTACCACTTTGGCATGCTCTGAAAAAGAAACCAAGAAGGAACGGTCAGATTCCAAACATGATAACCAAAAAAGAAAAAAAAAAGTAATTTCTACAGGAATTACAGCCTTGCTACACTGCGAGCAAATAGAACTTCTGGACTCTGCCACGTATGGAAATCTTATTGCCCAGTTTTAATAGTTTTGTTATACACCATACCAACATGAAAGAACTTAGCATGCCAGAACTGACAAAGCCTACAGTTCAAAGATAAGCTAAGCTCCTTATGACATAGTACTCCTTATAATGTAGCAGCTAGGATATAGCTACACACCATGGATTTCAACTTACTCCAGCCATTCACATATTTCTTCTTTCAAGGCTACAACTAGCATACTAATTATTTAGCTATGAGCTTTATTATAGAATAAATTGAGTTTTTTTTCCCATGTGGCTGGGTGGAAAAGCAAACTCCTTCCAATGTTATTATCCAAGAGCAAATGTATAACAATATAACCATAATCACAATATTAATTTGTTTATGAAACTCACACAAGGAAGAAGTAATAAAAGCTTAAGACAAATGGATTTGCAAGAAACCAAACACAAACAAAATTACAATTGCAAAAAATTAAGAAGATGCTAATAAATTAATCCAGCAATGTAAGTTACCTCAATTTAGGTGAGTATTGTAAAGTGCAATATTTTGAGCTCTCTCTTCTCAACACTACCATGCTATAGGGAAGAATTTTGCTTGGAATCCCTTTTCCATTTTCTCTAGAGTTCCCTATGTAAAATATATGAGCACTTCACACTTAACCAAGAGGGGGGGTGAATTGGTTAGACTTGGTAATTTTAAAAAATTTGTTGAACAAAAATCAGAGTTTTTCCCTTTATGGATCTTTATCACTTTAGTAATCAAGAACCTTTATCCAAATATCAACCCAAAAGATGTAATGCTTCAAGAACCAAGTAGTAAATAAGAATTCACAAAGGAGACAATCAAATATGCAGAAAGTAAATGAACACAAAAGAATTATACTGGTTCACTTCAAACACTATGAAGCTACATCCAGTTTTCTTCTACTCAACACTAGAGTAGAGTTCCACTATTGCAAATAATATTCTTACAAGAGCATACAAGCTTCTCTTTATCAATCCTAGATAAAGTTCAGAAGTCTAAAACACTATTAGACCCTTAGAAGCCAAACCCAAACTGAGAACACTAGTCAGCAACCCCTAGAGAAACACTATCTCTAGTTTTCATGCAAGAAACCCATTTACAATAGAAAAACAAATACAAGTTTCAATAGAGAATTACAAACTCAAAGAGTAAGGAAAGAAATCACCTGATGATCCAAAGATGATATGCATAAGAATGAATTTACCAGGTTGAATGCAAACAACAAACTCAGAACATGCCTTTCCTTAAACTTTGAAAAGAAAATCTTGCTTCACTCAATCCTTAAGACCCATATGAGTTTCAATGAAAGCAAGAACTTAAGAACCCAGAAAAATCACTTTGTGAATGTTTAGAATGCCTTTGAATGCTCAGGATACGAATCACTTAACTTCTTAAATCAGCTGAGCATGGGTTCTATTTATAATGATTTTTGTAACCGCCTGTAATCGATTAAATGCGCTCCTGTAATCGATTATTTAGCATATGTAATCGATTACACACGCTCCTGTAATCGATTAAAGTGTTCATAAAGATTCTGGATAACTACAACGAGCAATTTAATCGATTATCCCGACGTGTAATCGATTAAACCAGGCACTATGTAAAATGTGTTTGTACTATGTAATCGATTACAATAATTGGTAATCGATTAAAGCAGGCATTATGAAAATCATGCATTGAACTAAGTAATTGATTACAATGAATGGTAATCGATTAAATTAGAGTGATGCTATTTTCTGTATGAGTAATGTAATCGATTACAGATTAGTAGTAATCGATTAAAAAGGTTATTAAGGCAGATTATGTTTATTCTAAGTTGAAATAATCGATTAATCTTATAGTTTAATCGATTAAAGTGTTCTTGAGAATTTTCTAGAAAGCATCAAGAACAAAATAATCGATTCTTTGTTTATTTTAATCGATTAAACTAGTGAGATGCTATTTTTCCAAAAAACACTTAGTTTATTTCAAGATTCAAAACAATTTACTAATGCCTTGTGATTCAATTATTAAACTTATGAATGATATGAATGCAATGACTTGGATCATCAGAAAACTTCCTTCCTTTTACATTTGATCACAATCTTTTCTTTAATGCTTCAATCATGTTTGAAAGTCCAAAACACTTCTTTGTCTTCAAATCTCTTTATGCTTCAAGTAACTCCCCCTCAAATCAACACCCTATGAATTGAATTAATTAACGGTTCACTAACTAACCCAAATAAAAATTAGTTACAAGATGATTTGCACAAAAGCTTAATCAACCACCTTTATGTATATAAGAGAAGGGTTTAGTTAACATGTACATATATGCACATATTGAGAGTCTTAACATTAAGAGTATCATTACACTTATCAACCACCTTTTATGTATATAAGAGAAGGTATCCACTACGAATTTGACATAGATTACAGGGTAATGATTTTTTTTCTTTGAAATGTTTATTCAAAACAGTTATATCAACTCCAACGCTAGTAATATAAAAAAGGACACATTGTATCGGATCATTACAATTCTATTATTGCAAAAGGAATAGGACTACAATTTCACAGGAAGGAGGACCAACGCTAGCCAAACTAGGAAGAGATAAAAAAATAACACAACATACAGATATTTTGGAGTACAAAACTAGAAAACCAACGACTCTAACTATACGGCTTGGGGGAAGACAGTACCTACCTTGAAGCCACCAGCAGTGCCTGCATTGATGATCAAGTCTGGTTGTAATGCTTGAATAGCAGCATACATTACAAGAGCAGATGATATCGTGCCTACACTATCAACCCCTGAAAGAAATGGATCAGGACTCGTCAAATGAAAAATAACAGTGAAAACAAAAATTGCCACTTTATTATGTTCCTTGAAGATGTGTAGTGGGGGGGATGTTATTATAATTATGCTAACAGACATCCGAACTACTGCCCATGTAACACAATCAGGAAACAAAGTCCAGGCTCAATAAAAATCGGTAAAAATCCTGTTTTTATGTTTGTTCCTAAAGGTTTGGATTGGGATAGCATCATAGCAACACTCATTATTCCCATGTCATAACATTTCTTCCAAACAAGAAATACATCATAAACCTAATTAAGAACGGTGACCCATCGTAATTTTGCCCTATACTTGCTAAAAATCAGATATGAATTTAACAAGTGAAATATAAGAATCAATTGAAAGAACAAGCATCCTTACCCAAAGTTGGATATTTTCCCGACCAAATCAAGCTTATTTAGAAATAAAAGTAAGGCATTGTTGACAAAAAAAGGTGGGCTCAGAATTTTCCAGCAAATGCTTTGAAAAAATTTAAGAAAAGAAGAAGAAGAAGAAGAACCGCAAGTAGAGAAGTGGCTTCTCAGGCACAAAAAAAAAAGCGATGAGCTCGATGTCGTGGCATTGGCGGTGGGTTCGACAATAGCGGTAGTAGACAGGATCACAGAAAGTGAGGGTGAGAAACATGAGAGAAGCTAGGGTTCACGAAAGGGGTTAACATAAAGTCATAAAAATTAAAAATCGTGCTTGGGTTAGTGTTTTAAAATTTTTTGGTAGTGTCTTCTAAGACGGTTTCTAAAAAATTGTCATCGAATGACAATCATTCTAAGACGGTTTTTGAAAAACCGTCTTCGAATGATATTTTCTAGGACGGTTTTTCAAAAACCGTCTTAGAAATATTGTATTTATTTACGAAAATGCCACCGCGTTTAAAACGATGACGGTTTTGGCACAACCGTCGTAGAGCGCGTGTCGTAAAAAGCTTGTTTTCTAGTAGTGGTTATTCATTTGTTTAGCAGCTATATATGCCTTTGGATACATGCTTGTTTCCCAATTAGGTCCTTCTTGATTTAAGTTGCTTCTTGGGTATTATGTACTTTGGCTTATAGTTAATGAAGCCATGACTTGAGGATTTAGACTACATAACACTCTGTAGTATCATATATTTTAGGGGTTATGAAATGCTCAATAATATAAGTGAGTTGGGAAGAAGGAAATCTATTTGTAAAATTTGTGCGCACTGCTTCTAATGTTTTTAATAACCCCTCTCGATCTTTTCTGGGATCTCAATGTTGACTACCTTGGTTGGATTGGAGTAGCTCCTAGAAAGGAAAAGTGATGAAAAACCATTTATAGACATTTGAAATGCAATTCTGTTCCTACACAGGTCTCTGTATGATTTGAAATTATAGATGATACTCCTTTACTAAGTGTTAGAAGGAATAATGATATGGTATTAATAAGGATTTGGCACATGAGATTTCCCATTCTTAACTGGGAAGAAGTCTTGGTTAGTTTTGCTTTTGTCGTATAAGATGTGGAATTGAAGATGATGTCTCCTTAATGAAGGGTAGAGGGAGACCAATAAAGGCTTGGTGAGAGGCTCTTCATAAGGATTTAGCATACATGGAGATTCATGAATTGTATCCTACCTTGAGTGACATTGAGTCGTGATTATTGTTGCAGTTGTTCAATTAACTTGGATCAATTTAACCCTGTTAAGGTTTTTTCAATATGATCCATTGGAGAGCAATAGTAATTTGAACTTTTAGTTGTCATTATCAAGTTTTATCATTAGAGTTCACTAATTTTATTTTAGAAAATCTTGCTTCACATTGATTTTTGTACTCATTAATTCAATTTATTTGGGATATCTTTGGGTTAGTGTGCTTGCTTTTGAGACTGAAGGCTTGGTATGAAATTTGTAAGCCTTTTGTATTCTTTTGATTCATGTAAATTGTTAACGAACCTGCTGACCCTCCTCCTTTGGAGACATACACTTATTACCTAGATGTTAGGTCATATTGAAGCTCTTGCCTAATTTCTTGGTTTCATACATGGCTATACTTGGATATGTGATATTGATATTCTCCTATTTTTGTTTATTCTTTGAGATATTCTCCTATTTCTTCATACCTCTTGGCCTGACACAGTTATTTTTCTTCTATAAATTTTCTATGCAGGTGAGGACATATGGAGATATACGGCAGCAAAAAATATTGGTTCAAAAGAGCATGTTAGATTATAGATTCAAGTGGAAGGCCAGTACATACTTGTTTATTTCTCCTTTTGCTACACTAAATTCTTGAGATGCTGGTTATGTAATTTACTAGGTTCGGGAGATGGAAAAGGAGAAGGCAGGAAAGCGTGGTGAAGCAAGGGCCATTTTATGTTGTTTTTCATTAGATGTACTGGACATGTTATATATATATATATATATATATATATATATATATATATATGAATCAGTGTTGAAATTGATTTGATAGAATAAAATGAAGCTTAGTGATTTTTTCTCACAACTAATTGGTGTTGTGTCTAAAGATGTGTTCCTCTGTTTGCTTTAGTGCTTGTGTGTAGTTTGAGTTGTTAGATAAAGTTGGGTTTATGTGCTTCATAGAAATCAAAACTAGTTTGTCTAAAATTTGGTTTTATAGTAATTTAAATATTGTTTGCTAAAATGTGGTCAAATGTTTTTAAATTAAAAAAGTAAGGAATTTTATTGTTCAACTATAAACTAAAAAAATAAAAAAAATATATTCTAAGACGGTTATAAGGAAAGTCGTCTTAGAATGTTATATTCTAAGACGGTTCTTCCTAAGACCCATCTTAGAAAGACTGTATATTTTTAAGAATAATAAAACAAGTTTCTAAGACGGTTGTAGGCTAGGAACTGTCTTAGAATGGGACATTCTAAGATGGTTGTTAGCTACAACCGTCTTAGAATGATTTAAAAAAATAACACTTCAAGGACAAATTTTAAGACGGTTGTAGGTTAGGAACCGTATAGAAAAGAACATTCTAAGACGGTTCTAGGCTAAGAACCGTCTTAAAATGCGACTTTTTAAGACGGTTGTCTCTTACAACCGTCTTAGAACGATGCAAAAAAAATAATCAAAGACGCATTCTAAGATGGTTTAGGTTAAGAACCGTCTTGGAACGAGATTTTTTAAGATGGTTCAATAACCAACGTCGAAAGCCTTGCTTTTCAACGACACCCACTACAAAGACGGTTGTTCAACCGACGTCGTATGGGGTAAATAACCGACGTAGAAAGCGCTGTTTGTAGTAGTGACTTCGTCAAAATGAGAAGATTGCTTGGAGTTACAAAAAAATCAAGTTTAAGGGGGTATTGAATAATAATAAACTTGATTTCGGTCTATTGGGCTTAGTTGTTAAATGGTTCAATATCTAGAAATATCCAAGAGAGGCAAAAAAATTAAAAAATTGCAAATTTAATAAAAAATTATGAATACATAGCAGTTTCCAAACTAAATGTGAATCTATAGCAATTATTCACGTCTGCTTGAAACGCGTTTAATCACGTCATACCAGGACATGTTTAAGAAGCAACGACGTTGTGCATTTACGTGTTGAATCATGTCATACCAGGACGTGTTTGGGCAGCTAGTAACGCGCATGCATGACGTGATGAATCACGTCCATGGAGGATGTGTTTGAGCTCCTAATCTCGCAGCAGGTGGACGTGACCAAGTACTAAACTCGTCCATGGAGGACGTGACTCTGCAAGCAGTCACGTGAATGGAGAACGTGATCCAGCTCCTCTATATAATGCCCTTCTCCTTCATTTCTTCACATTTGCTTATCTCTCTAAAGCTTTTCTCTGACTTCTCTCTAGATTCGAGTGGTTATTTTGGTGCAGCGAAGCTCTGTCAAAGCTCTGTCAATCCAGTAAGTGTTATTCAAATACATGCTTTTTAAATTACATTAAATATATTATATTGTTGTCTTAAGGAATAATTATTAAATATATTATATTGTTGTCTTAAGGAATAATTATTAAATATTTTATATTATTGTCTTAAGAAATTATTTATGACTTATATTAGAAATTGTAAGTTGTTAGTTGTTTTAAGTTTATTTGGCTTAGTTAGAATATTAATAGTTAATTACGTAGGTTATGACCTAGGTTTATTATGGTTTAAGAAACCAATAGTTGGTGACCTAGATTTTTGTTAGTTATTTACATAGGTTATGACCTAGGGTTTCTGACCTAAGTTTTGATTAGTTAGTTATGTAGGTTAAGAGCTAGGTTTATTGACTTACAATATTAGTTAGTTACTTAGATTATGATTAAGTACGACCTCAAGGTTAGTACGTTGGTTACGACCTAGGTTTAGGGTTTAGAGTTATGACCTAGGTTTAGGGTTTAAGAAACAAATAGTAGGTGACCTAGGTTATCGTTAGTTATTTACGTAGGTTATGACCTAGGTTTTTTGACCTAAGTTTTGACCTAAGTTTTGATTGGTTAATGTAGGTTAAGATCTAGGTTTAAAATAGACTTAAAATATTATATTAGTTACTTACTTACATTATCATTAAGTACGACGTCAAGGTTATTATATTAGTTTAAAAATTTTGCATTTGAAATTAAGTAAATTATTATAATATGATTATAAAATGTGTAGCATATTATTATGGCCGAGTCATCGTCATCTAAGTCACCTCGTTCTGGTTCTGATCGTGAGCATGAGCCTACGGATCCCACAACCCATGTTATTGCCGGACCATACAGATGGGATGTACTTCGGAGGAGCATGCAACACAGGCATATTTCACAGGCAGTTTGGAATGACGAGACAAAGAGAGTGCTACGGATTTGTCGCGGAGTTAGACTTAGTGGTGGACCACGACCCGATGATATTCCGGACGTAGTAGCACAGTATTTGACCGAGGCTGGTTTCATTCATGTGGCTCGCATGAAGTTTATACAGGTATCGATTAATGAATATTGTTATGTTTAATGTGTTGTCATTTTAATTTTTAATTTGCTGGTTTCATACATGATGAATTTGGAATTTAATTATTGATAAGTTACTTGGATTTTCCAGATTGATCCTGCTCTTATCAGTGCTATGGTTGAGCGCTGGAGGCCAGAGACACACACGTTCCATATGCCCCAGGGTGAGATGACGATTACCTTGCAAGATGTTGCAGGTATTCTAGGATTGCCTACTGATGGGTGAGCCGTTACCGGACAGACTTACATAGATTGGGTAGAATTGTGTAACGAGGTATTTGGTAACGGCCCTGATCCGGACACCGAGTTATCCATCGGTAGTTTGAGGTTATCATATTTGGACAGAGTGTATCCCTCATGGGAAGCAGTTGCCGGAACCCTCAGAATGTGATATACTTCACGAAGGCCCACATTGCACGAATGTTAGGATCCTGGATCCTAAGCGACAGATCGGGGGGGGGGGGGAGCGTAGTAAGCTGTCGCTACATCGCCTTACTTGGTGGTGACTTTGCTGATATTGGAGCATATAGCTGGGGGTCTGCAGTTCTGGCAAACTTGTTTAGACAGTTGTGCGAATGCACAGACCCCGATAGAAAAGACATTGGTGGTTGCATTGTTTTGCTTCAGATTTGGGCTTGGCTCCGATTTCCACCGATTGCTCCCCCATTGCTTGCTGCGTATGAGCCAGACCGCCACTTCGGGCACAGGTATGTTTATTTTGTATTACTAGAATGACCGTGTATTTATGCGTACTACAATTAACGACTGAATGTTTAATCTGCATATTAGATTTAATCTGCTGTGTCGCTTCAGTACAAACCCACTGAAATTTTATCAAGACAGGCTAGACAGTTTAACTAGAAATGAGGTATATTTTTTTAATGAAATATAATAATTTAAAATGGATGTGAATATGCAAGTGACTGCTATATACATTTTAATTATGTAGGTGGTTTGGCAACCCTATGGTGATTACGATTTTATGGGTGCATCTGCTGAGACACAGCATCTGTGGATGGCTAGGACACCTATTATTTGTTTTCACCTTGCTAAGTATTCACAGCCTGATCGATGCATGAGGCAATTCGGGCGGGATCAACCAATACCTCACAGGGCTGGAAAACTTAAAGGTGTTCATGATTATACCCTTCGGGGTAAAGCCCAAGAAAATTGGGCTCGTAAGCTAAGAAATTCATTCGGAGGTGGAATAGGAGAGGTGAACATGTTGAAGTGCCTCCTGCAATACATGGTCTTATGTCACCGAACCATGAGTACATGGTTTGGTATAGACTCTCCGACAAGCGATATGTGACGAAGCGGGGGGCCAGATTAGCACGCTGTGTAAGTTACTTACTCAGAATAATTTTTTTTCATTATGTAATATTCTTGTTTATGTAACTATGTTGTGGCTTATAGGTTGATGGTCTGGAGAATTTGTATTTTGTCACTACGGCTGACCAATTTGCAAACCACAGTTTGGACTATGTGCACAACGAAATAGGTCGTCTAATAGCTATTTTCAGAGAGTCAGCTCGACTGGAGGAGGCAGGTCCAGAGGCACCACCGACGCAGCTACCGGATGAGCCCCAGTTATCGCTCGACATTGGGCGTCGTACGAAAGAGGTTCGAGGGTTAGGACGCCGTCGACGACCTATTACACCTGTTCCTGAGCCTATTCATGCACCCAGGCCATGCATGAGTGGATGGATTAGGCCACCCTTCATGGGTCATGAATACGGTGTTCATCAAACATATTGTGACCCTATGCAGGCAGAGGCTAACAGTTTTTATCGCCCAGATATTCCACCGATGGACACAGAAGGCCAGCCTGCGTACCATGTTAGCTCGATATCAGTGGCATGCGAGGATCAGGCAGGGACCAGTACTTACGTGAGTCATGAGTGGGATGATACGACTTTTGCAGCTTTTGATGACCCTTGTAGTCAAATTAATTTTGACGACGACCATTCAGAGTATCCTGGAGAGCTGCCGGTCGAGGACACTCCACCTCCATATTATGTTGCTCCACAGTATTCACGTGGACGTGGGAGACGCAGATTGCCAGATCGTCAGGTGTGTCATCAGCAGTGGCCTCCTGCTTCATAGACTTTATATTTTGTTATTTAATTTGGTTTCCATTATTATATGTAGCTATGTAATTGTTAAACATGTTTTGATTATGGACATCTTTTTATCACATATATCTGTCATGGACATCGTTAGGTTATGAAATATGTCAATTGCTACAGACTAAATGCGTTTAACGCATGGCTGATTCAATCATTTGTCTTGAACCTTCTTGGGTGGAAGAAAGGGTTGTTGTTGTTGTGAATGCGTAGTCCTTTTCCGCTTTATATAGAATAGAAGGTTACATACATAAATGAAGCAAATGAATAAAACCAAAATCAACAGAACAAACAAAAAAATCTGAAACATTAAAACTCCATTGAAGAAGAAAAACCTACAACAGATCTATCACAAAAAAGTAACCAATTTGTGGACCACTTAGGGCTGATTTTGATGGTGACTGTGTTCATCTGTTTTATCCGCAGTCACTTGCTGCTAAAGCTGAAGTTGTGGAGCTATTTTCTGTGGAGAATCAGCAGTTCAGCTGTCACAGTGGTAATTTGAACGTACAGTTGTCCACAAACTCGTTGGTGTCACTGAACATGTTGGTCAAGACATGTTTTTTTGGTAGAGCGGAAGCTAATCAATTGGCGATGTTTGTTTTACTTCCTTTGGCACGGCCTGATTTGGTCAAGGCCAGTTCTGATGATGCTTGTTGGACTGCCATCCAAATTTTACAGGGTGCTTTACCTATGGGTTTTGATTGCACTGGGGGACGATTTTTGATTAGGCAGAGTGAACTCTTAGAATTTGATTTCAGCAGGGATGTTCTGTCTGCAACCATAAATGAAATAGCAGCCTCAATTCGAGTGTTCCTACAGAAACACGCAGCAACAACGACAGGAGTTGAGTCATTGACAACACTGTTGACAATTGACAACACTGTGTGGTCCTCTATACTGTAGCTAATAAATGCGTCTGATTTGTAAAATGACATTGACAACACCGGTGACGATTGACAACACTTTGTGGTCCTTTTTACTGTAGACATTAAATTTCACTAGTCTGTCAGATGACATTGACAACACTACAACGACAGCAGTTTACTCACATCCCATCCAGGCGCAAGTGGTCACGCCTCACACAGGCAGGGCTTAACATGGTTATATATACCCCACAGAGGAGTTTAATCATCCCACACAACATACCTTCGCAAACGAAACTCAACCTCAATACGATGGCCTTCTTAGGTGAAACCTGCTCTCAAAACATTGGTAATTCCAAATTAGCATTTATTTTTCCGAATGGATCAATTTTACACAATGAAACTGGTGTTTCTTTCGTATGTCATACTCCAATACCAGTGCGAGTTCTCGATTAATGTTCCTTTCAGTCACTCAAGAGTAGAATGCACAACACCCTTCTGCTAACAAATGACTAGTTTGTGGATGAAATTTACTATCGACAACCGTCCATTAATACAAGTAACGAACTTTTTTCCATTCACTGCAATTGAAAAATGATGATGATGTTTGCACTATGTTGGTGTGCCATGAAAAACTCCCATCTGTTGGTCCTATAGAATTGTTATGTATGATAACCAGAACACCCGATGGTGTCCTCAACCTATTTCGATCCACCATCACTCCTACTCATGATGCACTGTTGTATTACAACGGCAAGTGGAACATACCATGACAAGACAATTTTTTGGGTTACTCCTTTATTGGAAAAAATATAGTAAGATTTCAAATTCCTTCAAGATGTAATATAGAAACACTCAAGGATATAATCAAGCAAATTGCGCCGGTAGGAGTTTCCCCTTATGGAATTCATGAATCACAGGTTGTCAGACAATTGTTCTTCAGACAACCAAGTCACGCAAAATATTCATAAAACATTGTCGAGTATGAAATAATAAAATTGAAAAATGATGAAGATGTACTGAAGGTGTTGGCAGAATCTAATTACTGGAAGCGTTTCTCTCCAATAGAAATTTTAGCTACTTTTAACAAACCGGTAATCGAACTACTGGAAGATGACATGTCCGCTGCACAAGACCATCCAAATTATGATTAGTTTCGTCATTTTCATGTTTGAATTGTTGTTGTTAGTAGGTTTCG
>PYAF01000845.1:629158-672348 GCA_007407185.1 Glycine tomentella
CCAACATCATAACCTTGAACTCGTACTTAATGATAATCTGAGTAACTAACTAATAATATTGTAACTCAATAAACCTAGGTCTTAACCTACATAAACAACTAATCAAAACCTAGGTCATCAAACTTATGTTATAATAAGTAACTATTTCTAACCTAAGTCAATAACAATTTTCTACATCAATATCAATTATCTATGACAATAACACAATATATTTCATGTAATTTAAAATTAATACGTTTGACCAACACTTACTTGCTAGAACTAAAAGCCGAATCCAAAGAGAACTCACAAAACAAAGCCTTTAGAGATAGCCAAGACCTTTGCAAATGCTGAAAATGGATGTAAAGGCTGAATGGGGGGTATATATGGGGGGCAGAGTCACGTCCTGGGGTGACGTGACTGGTGCTGGGTCACGTCCTGCATGGACGTGTTTGGTTGCTGAATCACATCGTGGGGAGACGTGTTTAAACACGTAGAGGCTTGACGTGTTTAAACACATTTTACATGCACGTAACTAATTGCTATAGATTTGCAATTAGTTTCCAAACAGCTATGTATTTGTAATTTCTTATTTAAACTACAATAATTTAATTTTTTTGCCATCCAAGAGATGTTTAGCTCAAAATCTAGAATAGTCCACTCTAGATATCTCCATAAAAATATCTAGAGAATAGTTGTATCTAGAAACTACCCTTATAAATATCTAAGCTAGAAAAGTGTGAAGAATTCTAGAAAATGATTTGTAGTCATTAGATGAGAATTGTGTTGGCACAATCCTAGCAATTGGTTAAAGAGGTGCTACTAGTATAAAAAGGAAAGTCTTCCACCATTTTGTATCAAGCCAAGAGAAAAAGAGTTGTGTAGTAATAAATTCTTCTCTTCCTCCAAATCTTTCTAAAGCTTTCATTTTCTCAAATATCCTCCTTCCAACAATGAGAGTGAGCATTCGTGTACAGATTGAAAATTTAATTTAGTAGTAAACTTAAAGAAAATTTTAATAAAATCGTCGCTGTTAGCTTAAAATCAAAGACGATTTTTTCAAAAACCATCGTGGTAACCTGCAAATCAAAGACAGTTTTAAAAAATCGTCGTTAACACCTTCTATCAAAGACGAATTTATAAAAATCATCTTAAAAAGGTTGGACTTAATTTAAAAAATGACACCACTTATTTTTCTACATTGGCTTTTCGAAAACCAACTTAGATACAATGATGTTAAAACACGTTTTTTTTAGTAGTGACCCTAACTATTCTTCACTATGAGTCTTTGGCTCTAGATGCTTTCCTTAAACTTGGGATACACAATGTAACAAATTTGACCCAAAAACTATTCTGGGTCATTGTTGGATATAGTGATATACATAAATGATATAAATACTTTCATCCTTCTAGTAAGATTTTTTTTATTTTACAACATGTTGTTTTTGATGAGTCATTCTTTCCATATAAGACTAATCATCATAATAAAATTTCCTCTCCTACACCATATGTAGTTAGTATATTTGACTCTTGGCTACCTTATTCTAACTCCACCTCTTGTGCAAACTTGACAATAACAGCTTTCGCTTCCACTTCACCATGCTTAAGTCCTTTACCAACACCTCTAGGGCAATCTCTTGCCTCACAACTTCCAGTTGCATCTACTGGTCAAACAAAACAATCATCACTGCCTGAACTTGAGCAACTTGAGTCACAACATTCACAAACTGAACCAGAGCTTGAGATTAGGCCTCCTACTTCAACATAACCACTTGAGGCATCCTCTTCTATCCAAACTCCACTACCATGAGTTGTACCTGCTCATTCCATAGTTACTGCTCACAACAGGGAATTATAAAGCCAAATCCTAAGTATGCCTTAATCACCATGTCATCTGTAGACATTCCACGCAACCCGTATAATATTTGCTCTGCTTTAGCACAACCCGGATAAGGCTTCCATGTGAGAAGAACTTGAGGCTTTACATAAAATTCAGACTTGGGAACTTGTTCCTCGCACCCCTAACCTACATGTTATTGGCTCTAAATGGGTTTGCAAATCAAAACTTAAACCTAATGGATCCTTAGATCGTCTCAAAGCTCGCCTTGTTGCAAAGGGATATCATCAGGTTAACGAGGTAGACTATACTAAAACCTTCTCTTGTGTAATCAAGCCAGGCACCATCTGGTTAATAATCACTATAGCTTTTGTTCATAAATGGCCCATTCGATAACTCGACGTAAAAATGTGTTTTTGCATGGTATGGCTGACCCTCAATTCCCAAACCGTGTTTGCAAACTTCATAAGACGCTTTATGGCCTTAAACAAGCACCTCGCGCTTGGTTTGATCGTTTTAGTTCTTTTCTTCTTAAATATGGTTTCTTTCGTAGTTTGCTTGACCCATCTTTATTTATTTGGCACTCTAATGATGAATCACTAATTCTTCTCCTTTATGTAGATGACATACTTCTTGGGACCTCTTCATCACTTCCTTGGCATTGAGATAGTCTTGACAACTGATGGCCTCTATTTATCCCAATCACACTATGCGCTTAACATCCTTGAACGAGCCAACATGGTTGATTGTAAGCTGATGAGCACACCACTTGAAGCTAAGACCAAGATGGCGTCCAATAACACTCCCCTTGATGATCCAAGTTACTTTTGTGGGCTTGTTGGAGCTTTACAATACCTCATCCTTACTCGCCCTGATCTTTCATACAATGTTAATTATGTGTCTCAATTTATGCATTCTCCTAGTATTATGCATTTACAAATGGCTGGCTCATTGTATCTTATGATATGTCTATTGATGTAGGTCTCCACTTTACTTCAAACACCACACTTGATCCTTTTGTCTTTTCTAAAGCAGATTGGGCAGGTTGTCCTACCACTCAACGCTCTACCACCAGCTATTGTATCTATATTGGCGGAAATCTTATATCATGATGTGCAAAGAAACAATCAACAATGTCTCGCTCCAGCACTGAAGCTGAATATAGGGTCATGGAAAACACTGCAGTTGAACTCACATGGCTTATACCTTTCTCTTGAAAGACCTTCGCATCTCGCTTGCCTCCCCTCCATTATTATACTATGACAATATCAGTGCTCTTCACTTGACCATCAATCCCGTTTTCCATGCCCGCAGCAAACACATTGAATTAGATTCTCATTTCGTTTGTGAACGAGTTTCTCTTGGCCATCTCGTCACTCACCACATTCCTACCAATGATCAAGTTGCTGATCTGTTTACTATGCCTGTGCCCAACGCTTTTCGGACCAAACTCTGCAACCTCGGCCTCATTTGAGGGAGGGTATTAACAGTAACAAATTGTCCATAGATAACAATTATGGTAATTATGCAGAAAAAGAAAACAAGGAGCGGGTGGAAACAAAATCCCCATAATTGTGCCACCAACAATGGAAAACCGTTGGAGGATTAATATGCTTTAAGTTGCACAAAACAATCCAGCAAGTAAACCAGATTCTAACTAAACATGATCAGGAAACTCATCTATATTTAGAATCTTTTAATCTGCAATTATTTCCTTTATGCAGAACCGTTGTACACTATGCTATGTATTTCCTTTATCTCTGTTGTATCAAGTGTGTTCACGTTTATAATAAAACTTATACCATTCATCAACTTTCTTCTGGGAAGGGGGGTTTCTCAAGAAGATTGGTATGGCTACTTCCTATGTGGGTGAGTTGTGGGGGTGTTTAGTTTAGGGAATTTCCTACAGTGGAGTTGCAAATTGATTCGGGCAGTTGCTATGAGTATCAAAGGGAGTGATGCTGGAAACTCTAATGGCTGGAGGCTGATTATAGCTATTAGAAAATTGATGGGGGATTTAGATGGGACTCGTGTGGCTCATATATACCAGGAAGCCAATATGTGAGCTGATGCTTTGGATAATAGTGTGCATGACATTGAGGTAGATCTTGTGATGTTTGATTAGCCACCTGCGTGTTTGCAGCTTTTGTTGTTGGCTGATTTGGTTGGTGTTTCTTCTTTTCGTAATATCCTAGTGTAGTTCCTTTATTTTTGGTCCTTTGGCCCGTTGATTATAAATAAATAAAAAATCACAATTCAGTAGCAATTTGGAAAATCTAAATTTTTTTTTTTTAAAAAAAAAATCCGAGGCAAACATATATGGAAGAACGGATACGGATAAAAAAAAAAAAACGTACGACACTTCCATTTCATTTCGTGTACTCTATTTTCATCCAAACAAAATGAGGTAAATGTCCTCCTATATGGCGAAATGCGTTTTTTGACTTAAATGCGTATTCCATGAAAGATGAAATTCATTTCCTCAACGACCATCCAACTGTAGCCGCTGTCATTTTCCTTCTTTAATTTTGCTTATTTTATTTATTTATTTTAGTAATGTCTGTGTTTCCTAAAAGATTTGATAATAAGCATCTTTATTTAGCTGGCTTGTGTATTGCGATAGTGCCTTAAATTGCGTTTGATGCACGTTGTATTATCAGTACAGAAGATGCAAATCTGAAACAGGATCCCGTGCTTAATTAATGGAGCCCCCAAATTTTGTTCGCTATAAAATAACCACAACAATCTCATTTGAATTTCACATGATTTTTTATATTTTTTATTTTGTCTAGAAATATCTCAGAGCAGTTCAATTTCTGTTTGTTTTGTTTTGGTCTAATTGTCTGGGACCCATGTATATTTTTGTCCAGCGTTTGAAGTTGATGGAGTGCTTTTTTTACTTTCTTTTTTTTAAGTAATTCATGGTGAGTAAATATGAAGCAAGTGAACCAGGCATATCACATGACAAAACTGTCTTTTTTATACTTTTAGGTTCTTTGGTTTTATTAAAAAAAAAAAAAAAAGGTTCTTTGGTTAGTAAAATATTCATTTTCATAATCATTGATTAAAACAAAAAATGTTGCCTGAAATTTAAATTGGTATGCCCTCAACATTCTTATTGCGGTAGCTGCGGCAACTGTATTTGACGGTGATTACAAATTGCATTGGTTGCAATTATCCCCCAACGCGAACCTCAATTTGAAACCTTAATACACAAAACTGAAGCAGTGTTGGGAGCAACCATAATGCATATTCTAGAGAGCCACAATTGATGACCCATGCACACACAAGCAGAAGCTTGTAACTGAATTTCATTTAATATGAACCCCTTTTCCCATTAAAATCGAGTGCACGTGAAGTGTGAACCCTCTTTTTCATGACTACAGCAAAGTGGGATTGAGATCATTTCCTGTTTCTAAATAATGGGATATGATTTTGATCCACAGAGATGCATTCTTTAACCAATAAATCATATATCCAATAATATGATGAGTGCTTACATTACATGATAGACTTTAGTATTTTTTTTCTCTTTTAATAGTATCTTATTTTATCATTTAAGATTAAAAGATGATACAGATCGCTTAATTGTCAGTTCAAATGTAGCATATTAATCATAGCTTGTTCATAGCTAACCAAAGTGGGAAAGAACTCTATAGAGACCTTGATCCTGTTTGCGGAGCTTCACTTGAGCTGAACCTTTCAACAGCTAGTTTTTACAAGTTGATATCCACTAATAGATTTCCTCCTTAGTTGATGGTCAAGATCAAATCAAAATGAGTATCTGCTGTGTTAGTTTTAGTTATATATCAATGTAACATCAGTTGCTAACTTAAATATAAGTTGTTCCACTTTTTAAACCAAGTTAACCTTGGTCTCATTGGTTTATGGCCATGTGCACACAATCGGCCTGAAGCTCCACAATAACTGAATTTAAAGATCAAACTATCTATACTTGATCATATGATGTAATAAAATAAAACCTTCCAATTGAAATTTGAACTTGCAAAGAAAAAGGGTTAAAGAAGCATTTGACAGTTAGTTACATTTCCCTCTTTGTACATACACAGGACAATGAGAAAATTTTCTCCACAAAACCAAAGGACACAATCATATACATGACCCACAGGCATTGAACACCGAGCAATTAGCAATGCAACGTAGGTTAGAGGTTACTATCCAATATCCATGCGGAATTTGATCAGGGAACCCAACTCACGTTACTCACCCAACCCAAATTATCATTAAACTTGCTCAAACTAGCAAAATAAAAATAAATAAACATGAGACTTGTTCCTTAAGATATCGGCAAACACTTGATTCTCTTACAAATTTCAGACAATTTCAACTTACAAGCGAACGTTAAGCTTTCATACTCGATCATCTTTTTTTGCCCCCCCACTCCCCACTTGAGAGATCCCACTGTTTTTCCTGCCTTCTCAAGCAAAATCCAAGTGTACATTACTACCACCACCTCTCTGTTGACACACACACCACACCTTTCAATAATGTCCAAGATGATATACTAACAGCCAAGCTTTTTTAATTGCTAACTAAACATTCCACCTAATTTCAACTTAATCCCTTATGAATCCTCAATAAATTCCACACTCCTTCCCTCCTTCCCTCACTCCCACAGACCGACACCAAGGACCAATCTTCCATTCAGTTGTTCACACCTCACTCACTGATTCTCAAAAACTCAAAAGATGGTGATGAAGAAAAATCTTCTATTCTCACTTTCACTTCTCCTAATGGTTCTTTTCACTTCATCTCAAACCACCCCAGCACCATCACCTTCCTCAACCCCAACAGACATCATCAGAATACTCAAAAAAGCCGGAGGATTCACCACCCTAATCCGTCTCCTCACCACTACACAAGTCTCAACCCAAATCAACGCCCAACTTCTGAACTCAAACAACGGATTAACAGTGTTTGCTCCAAACGACAATGCCTTCCAAAGCCTCAAACCTGGTTTCCTCAACTCCCTCAACGACCAACAGAAGAATGAACTCATCCAATTTCACGTGCTACCGACATTTGTTTCAATCTCAAACTTCGACACTCTGAGCAACCCGGTTAGAACGCAAGCCGGTGATGACCCTGATAGGTTGGCATTGAACATCACAAGCTCAGGGAACCAAGTGAACTTGACAACCGGTGTTGTTAACACCACAGTTGGTGGCAGTGTTTACTCTGATCACCAGGTCGCGATTTATCAAGTGGACAAGGTTCTTCTTCCAAGGGATTTCTTTGTTCCCAAGCCTCCTCCACCAGCTCCTGCACCTGCAAAGGCTAAGGATTCTTCTGCAAAGAAATCTACTGAGGGTCCTTCTTCTGCAGCGGATAATGACTCTGCTGCTAACAGCTTGAATGGAATGTGGCTGTCCCTTGCAGTGGCTACTATTGCAGCAGTGTTTTCCTTGTGACAATGATACGAGTTATTGGTACATCAAGTGTGCTACTTGGGGTCCGATGTTATTGTGCTTTAATTTGTTAAAATATTCAACAAGCTCTGTTTTGGGGATGGTTGGATTGAAGGGAAATCATGAACTTTTTTAGCACTTTTCAATTATTTTCTTCTTTTCCTTTTTCTTTTTGCTTCTTTTTGTATTGATTAATTCAGTCTGTGGTGAAATATCAAGTATGTATTCGATTTTGAAGGTTTTCTTTTTCTTACTAGTTCGCATCTTATGTTATATTCAGAATTTTTTGATTTTAAGTCGCCAACGAAGAATTTTCTAAGTTTTAATAGAACATGGGACACAAGTTTCTTTAGTTTTCTAGTCGTGTGTGTAAATTTTGTTTAGTTTTATATAGGGGTGTGAAAAAAAAAAACGAAAAATCAGTTCTGAACTAGACTGTAATCAAACTGAAACCAAATCGGTTTCACCCAAACTGGTTTGAAAAAAAGATCTGCACGGTTGTACTAAATCGGTTTGATTAATCGAATTATTTATATAAAATCGATTTAGTTAACTGAACCGATTTTTACCTAAATAAGTTTTTTCTTTATATAAAAATAGATAAAAACCAGTTCATAACCAATTTGATTCTTAAAATCGGTTTAAAGATGGTTTAAAACCAGTTAAGTTCAAAATCAATTTTTAAAATCATTTCGATTTTAAACCAATTTTCTAAAACCGTTTAGCTCAAATGGATTAAAAACCAAACTGGCTTGGTTGGGCTTTTTTACCGAATCGATGCATACCCCTAGTTTTATTCTATATTTTACCAAGGTCTAACTTAATTGACTGAGAAGGATATATGAATTAATATAAACTTCTAATATTTATCTTTGATTCATATATATATATATATATATATATATATATATATTTCTTCTCGTCTGTGACTTTTGTTTGAGATAATTTTATTCAATACATAATTAGATATTAAATGAATGACTAATCCTTGAAGTGAACATAAACCCATTAATGCTTTTTTTATCTTTTCTTTTTCGTTATCCTATAAATATTCTCCATGTGAAATAATGATGTTCAATGATTTAAGAACCAAATATGTGTCTCAATAAAAAAAAAAATTGAATTGGATTATTGGTGCTTAACACTTTACAGAAAACTAACTTCCTATTATGTTGGTGTTTATAGGAAATATTTAATACACTACTATGCTTTTCTTCATTTTTCTGTCTCTATTATCAAAAAATATTAATTAAAGTGCCAAAAATAATTCCCACTATGGTAATAAGAATGATGGAAACCAGAGAATCACTCCACTAAAATCCTCTGGAAACCTCTAGATAGTGAGTTGTATAGTCCCTTATAAGACAATGATCCCAAAGAAGTGAGGCCTATTATAAAATGGCCAAGGTGTTATCCCTGAGGATGCAACCTGCAACAGCCTTCTTAGTTTGCAAATTCAAAGCCCCACCACAAATAAAATTTCACAAGTAGTTCATGAGGGGGTTCCCCAATAGACTGTTTTACTTAATAGTTATGGTGGAGAAAATGTCATTTCAGATAGAATGAATTTAAAATAATGTTACTACGCAGATCAGGTCTATAAATTCTCTCGTTTAGAATATAGTTGGCATTGGATGAGATGTTCACTACTAAAAAACCCCTCTTTTATGACTCACATTCAAAAACGATTATAACAAAACCGTCTTAGAAATAGAAGCTGTGACAATTTTGTAAATATCTAAACAATTTTAAAAACGGTTTTGGTAAAGACTATCTTTGCAAATCATGTGTTCTTTCTCAAAATACGGAAGGTCACCCTCTCCTCGCTCATTCTCTCACACAACTCTATCTTCAAACCCTACGATTCAAATCTCTATCACTCTCTCTCTCTCTCCTCGAAGGTCCCCTTCTCCTCCACGTTCTCCATCTCGCTTCGCCCGCGGCTTCCGCCTTCTCATGCTGGTTGTCTCCATCGGGCTTGTCGCAAAGCCCACGGTGCTCATTGCAAAGAAGGTCGGAGAGGCGGGGTTGAAGCTACTCATGGACGAGCTCTACTCCTACAACCTCAACACCGATGAGCTATGCACCAAGATCTCGCTCTACGATGCCCTCATTGTGCGCAACGACACTAAGGTCTTGTGGGAACTTTTCTTCTTCTTCTTCTTCTTTCTAAGAAAAATGCATTTTTCATCGTGGGAACTATAATAACCTAGGCTTGATAGGTAAAATAAAGAAAGAAAGAAAAATTTAAATTTATAAAATTCTGTCGCAAAAGCCTTAGTGACGGATTTAGCGACAGAATTAGCTACGGATTTAGCGACAGAGTCTGGCGCCAGGAGCGCCACAGATGCTGGAAATTGGCGCCAGGAGCGCCAAAGTGGCACCAAGGGCGCCAGATGCACTGGATTTTGGCGCCATCAGCGCCAGAGTGGCGCCAGGAGCACGGCATGTCGGTCAGGCCTAGTATATAAGGGCCAAAACACGAAATTTTCAGCATTTTCTTCCTTTCTTCATCCTCCTGCGCCCAGACTTCCATTGATGAGTGACCCAAGCTTCCTTAGGCATTGTTTCTTCACCAAATCACTTCCATTAGCTATTAAACTTGTGAAGAACACTTAGAAAGCTAAAATCCTTCATCCAAATCTCTTGAAACCTTGAGCTGAGAGATTCCTTTCTCAGAGGAAGTGAGGAACTTGAGATAGGCAAGGAACAGCAGGGTTTCTTGGACATCAGAACCATGAGAAAAGGTCCAGAGGTCTTCCTTGTCGTTTCTGAGGTAAGAAACTCGAGTTTCTCTGGTTATATTTTGATTTGAGGTTTTCTATGAATAGTGACCCATTTGAGTTGGGGCTAGAATTAGCCCAGGGTCCTGTAGAGAAACTTGTTTAGAACTGTGTAGTGATGAAGGATTAGCTTTCAGAATTTGATTTGGTGAACTTTGATTCTTGGCTCTGAGTATGCATGTGTGACTTGTGTTGAGTCACTTGTTGTTGGCTACATGACATGCAAGAGCCTTGATTGTGATTGTACTGAGCCTGAAAGGCTAGATGAACGGTTCCTTGAGTGAGGTATAGACCGTTCAAGCTATAGTTGAGTACTGAGATATTGAGCTGCACAAAGCTTAGAGCTCTCTATGTTGGCTTACATTGAGTCTGGGGAGTGACTCTAAGCCTTGATTGAGCTGTGAGCTCATTGTATGTGAATTGCATAGAGTCTGTGATGACTTAGATGCTTTGATTGAGCTGTGACAGACCTCTGAGGGTCTAAGAGGAGCCTAGTGTGTGTTGGGTTGTCATGAACCTTAAGTTAGAGGATTTCTAACTATGCTATGTTGCTGGATTGCTTGAATGGATATTAATATGTGCATATGTGCCTGGATTAGGGGCTGGACACCGAGGGTGTCAGTGGCGGGTGCCACGGATCAGGGAGAGAACTGCAGAGCTAGGCTTTGCCAGGTAAGTTCTTGGTCCCTGGGGATGATTTCCCGCTTGTTTGTGCCCCACCACACTCTGGGAGGAGTGATGGTTGCATTTATGATGCATGCATTGTGGTTGTTGCATCCTCATAATGATATGCATGTGCATCTATGCTTGAAAAATGTATGATGCACGTGATTAGATCTTCTGGCCAGTAAGATAGATATGGACCTCCCTAGGAAATGAGTTTCCTCCTAGTTGGTTTGCTCATGGTTGATGTTTATCCCAGGGATCGGTGATCCCTCAAGATCAAGAGATAGGAGACGGGTCAAATGACATCCTTCTATTCTCGGAAGAGATAGTAGATGGGTCAAAGGACATCCTTCTATTCTCGGAAGTACTTAAAAGGGTACTGCATTGAGCTTTGAACTTAGAACATTAAGTTGCATGACTGATTGCAGCAGCCTTCTGAATTAGCAGAAGACCATCTTCGTTGCATGGATTGTGCTTGCAACATGCTATAGTGAATATAATTATTATTGGTTTATACTTTGTTTTGAGAGAACAAGTGTTTTTAGTTTTACTATTGTGTGTCCTGTGAATATAATTTGTTTCCTATTATCGTTTCAGGCAATAATTACAGGCAACTTCCTTGGGGTTCTTTAGATGATGTGGTAATGGGTGGGGTTAGTGAAAGTACATTTCAAATTGACCCAAGTGGGGGTGAAAATGGTGGACCAAATGGGATTTTTAAAGGTATGTGTCAAATTCTTGCAAATGCATGTGACTGCACTTTGGGGTAATTTGTAGCTTGTGTTTTATTGCTCAAAATAAGGCCTAATGTGTGTCTAGTTCAGGACAATGGTGGCTTTACAAGTATCCCAACTAAGATAATATGCAATTATTTGTTGGAGGTAAGGAGGTTTGAGAGAGAAGGGTTTAGTGTTGGGTGATTGAAGTAGTAAGAGGCATCAAATTTGGAATGTTTAACAGTGTTACCTCCAACTTAGGGAAAACCCTAGTAATATAATAAGCTATTGGGCTCCAGCCCATATGGACTCATATAACCATACAATAACTTATTGAGCATGTATGTGAACATATTATTATTTAATATATATATATATATATATATATCATATATATTCAACAATCTCCTCCTATGTTCATCATACAGCACAATCCAATAAGGTAGTCAGTGTAATGTTCAAACAAACATGAATCATCCACATCCAGTCCAAGACAATCAACTCGAATCGGTAAAAGAGTTTTAATAATAAAATATTAAACTCAGACAAAATTTACAATCAAACTAAGTGAATCATCATTCTCATGAATCTGTTTTGAGATCAATATAACAATATAAATACCAAGAGTTTTAGATTAAATCTAAAATCATCCAAATCCCAACATCTCAAAATCAGTTCACAATAAACATATGCATTATAGTCAAGGATAAGTAGGCCAGTCAAAATAGTCTAAGGCCTTACAAATATAAGAAATAAGCATATTAATAATAATGTTCACAAAATAGAAATAACAAAATGTAAGTCTCAAGTAAATGGACTCCAACATAATGGGCAATAGCAGGTGAACTGTCAAGTTCCCTACAACTCTAAATGATATATTCATATATCAAGTTGGTCGTCCTCTTCAGGATCCCACTTAGTAAGCTCTCCAACATCTTTGTCATCCCTCTTAGAATGTCAAATATGAATTTCATATTATCATGAATTCAATCATTTGAATAAACTACTAAGAATGTCTATTTCTACTAAAAGAACTTAGCATCATATCATCAAGCAAAGAAGAACATATATCAATGTCATATAGCATTATAGTATCATGTTCATAAGCATCAAGCCAATTTCATAAATTATGAACATGGCCTAAATAGTTTAAGTTATAAAGAATCAACAACCTAAGTTTATTTGTAAGAGAATAACGATTGTCTCATTTCACAAAGTAAGACTAATAGTCACATCACTTACAATAACCTAGTCTTGTAATGTCAAGTTTCAATTAAGAACAAGACCAATAAGCTTCTTATATAATCAACTATTCATATGTTTCAATTTGGAATGTTACAATTACTAATTCCTTAAAGTCAAATAATCTAACATCAAGTTTGGAATGACACAAGCTTCCCAGATAGAACTTTGAATTTGATTAAAAATCATCTCATCAATTTTGGAATGAGATAATTCACCTTTTTCAAAATAGTTAGAAACCACGATCATCGATGAAACATATAAATTGTGCTTATCATTTGGCCAACAAAAGAAGATTCGATAATTCAAAACACATAATTTAAGGTAAGTAAATGATAATTAAGACTTGTCTACATAGTCTTTAACCCCATTTCCCCCACTGTTTTGAATAATCGATCTTTAGGCAAACCTTTTGTGAGAGCATCGGCCATGTTATCCTTCGATCTCACATCAACCAAAGTGATAACTACTTGTTCTTTCAGATAATTCAACAACACATGTCTTAGTCTCACATGTCTTCTCTTTGAATTAAAGAGAGCATTCTTTATGACTTGGACTGCTGCTTGATTATCACAAAATAAACTTAAAGAATTAATCTTTAGTTTAGCCAAAGGAATATCCATAATCAGATTCTTTATCCACTCTGCCTCTTCACCAGCTGAGGCTAAAGCAAAAAGTTTTGATTCCATTGATGACAACGCAATACAAGTTTGTCTTTTGGATTTCCAAGTAACAGCAGCTCCACCCAGAGTGAATAATATCCACTGGTGGATTTACTATTTCCAATTTCTGAACACCATGAGGCATCAGAATATCCATCCACAGTTGTAGGATAACCATAATAACATAGAGCATAATCTTTAGTACCTTTAAGGTATCTCATCAGCCTACTGTCCCAATGCTCTTTACTAGGATTACTAGTGAAACGACTCAACATGCCAACTGCAAAGGCTATGTCAGGTCTAGTGCAACTCATAGCATACATGAGACTACCTATTAGTTTTGAGTACTTTAACTGCTCCACACTGGTCCCTTCATTAGGACTCAGTCTTTTATTATAATCAAATGGTGTCTCACTCGATTTACACTCATTGTATCCCCAGGTAGAAAGTAGCTGCTCAATATAATGAGTTTGGCTAAGGGAGATAACTTGCCTTTCAAAGCTTACTTTCATACCGAGAATGGTATTAGCTATACCAAGGTCTTTCATGTCAAATTCTCTAGCTAAAGTGGTTTTCACATCACTCACTATAAAATGATTGGAGCCAAGAATTAACATGTCATTAACATACAAGCATATGATGACTATCTTATTTGACATGAAACAATAGTAAAGGCATTTATCTGAATAACTGGACTGAAAACCATAGCTCTTTACCACCTTGTCAAACTTAAGATGCCACATCTTAGGTGCTTGTTTAAGACCATACAAAGATTTGTTCAATTTACAAACTTTTTTCTCAAGGTCTTTCATGACATACCCTTCAGGTTGTTCCATGTAGATTTCTTCATTTAACTCTTCATTTAAGAAAGTTGTCTTTACATCCATTTGATGCACTACAAAGTGTTCAATAGATACCAAAGCAAGAAGAATTATTATAGTTGACAGATGACATACAGGTGAATAAACGTCAAAAAAGTCTATTCCACTATGTTGTTTAAAGCCTTTAGCTACTAAACGTGCTTTGTATCTAGCTATTGATCCGTCATTATTCAGTTTCTTCTTTAATACCCACTTACAACCTATAGGCTTAGCCTCTTTTGGCAAATTGACTAGCTGCCAAGTGTGATTCTGTAGCAAAGAACTCATTTCACCATCTATGGCTTATGCCCATTGTAAGGATTCTCTAGATCTCATTACTTCTTGATAGGAGAATAGATCACCCTCTATATGGTAAGTGACAAAGTCCTCACCAAAATTTTTAGAAATTTTATTTCTTGTAGATTTTCTAACTGGGATTGGTTCATTAACCAGTTGTGTGAGATTAGTGTCAGAAGGACAAGCTATAGATTCTACAGGAGATTCTAAAATCATATATGTAGATCCAAAAACCTTCAAGTCAAGATTGTTAACAAACTTGTACTCAAAGAATTTTGCATCTCTATATTCTATCACTGTATTAGTAGATAGATCCAAAAATCTATTTGCAGCACTATCTTCTACACTACCTAGATATACACAAGTAGTGGTTCTAGGTCCCACCTTAGGCCTTTTAAGATCTTGTATCCTTACATAGGCAACACAACCCCAGGTATCATATCTACAAGGAAGTTTGTGCATATCTCATAAGGTGTCTTAGACAATTTAGAGTGCAGCAACCTGTTTAAGATGTGATTAGCAGTTAAAACAGCTTCTCCCCAATAGGAGAAAGGCATGTCAGTTGTAAGTAACATAGAATTTAGTATTTCAATTAAATTTCTATTCTTACGCTCTGCAACACCATTTGATTGGGGTGAGTAAGGAGCAATGGTTTCAAGTATTATGCCTTTCAAAGCACAAAATTCCTTGAACCCAGTCATTGTATATTCTCCTCCTCTATCACTCCTAAACCTCTTGATTTTCAAATTAAGTTGATTTTCAACTATAGATTTAAAAATCTTAAACTTCTCAAAAGCCTCATCTTTCGATTTCAACAAATAAACATGACAGTATCTAGAGAAATCATATATGAAAGTGATTAGGTACTTTCGACCCCCTCTGGTGAAATAGTTTTTAAAGTCACAAAGATCAGAATGTATAAGCTCAAGAAGTGTTGTGCCTTTAGAAATCGACTTAAAAGGTTTTCTAGTGATCTTAGTCCGTGCACACACTTCACATTTGTCAAATCGAATAGAAGTATCAAATGGAATGTTGTGAGTTTTAGATAAATGTTGCATTTTCCTATAGTTCACATGTCCAAGTCTATTATGTAATAATTTTGGATCAATCAAAGTAGAACTAACATGGTTTATGCTATCAATAATATCTAAACTCAATCTATACATGCAATTGATCGTAAATGCACAACCGAAGTAGCATGAGTTAACATATAAAGTTACTCTACCATTCATAGTTGAAAAAGACATACCAGCTTTATCAAGTAAACTCATAGATATTAAATTCTTTTTAAGTAAAGGTACTACTTTAACACATTTCAAAGTTAGTAACTTACCTGAAGAAAACACCAAATTAGCAATTCCAGCATGAGTCACCTCTGCCTCACCACTATTACAATTTTCCATAGTGTCTTTCACTTCTATTACCTCAGTGAGTAAATTCCCATCATTTGTCGCATGACGTGTAGCACCACTATCCAACCACCACTCAGAAGAGACACTGGCCTTTCCATTATTCATCATTCCAATGAAGGCTTGAGGCTCAGGTTCACTAATTAGCATATTAGCCTCATTTTGTGGTGTGTTGTTCTTTAACATCTTTGGTAGCTAACACTCTGTTGCCCAGTGACCCCACTTTCCACAATTATGGCACTTGCCCTTCTTCTTCTTCTTGAGGACAGTATTTTTTGCCTTTAACTGTGACGAGGATTCACCTTTTGGTGACTTGGACTTTTTCTGATATTTATAGGAATGTGAAACTGAGTTGGCAACTGACTTTTGTTGTCCTACTTGTTCCAAACTCTTCCTACAAATGTTTTGATCTTCAATATGAATGTATCTTTGTAATTCATCTAGCCCCATTTGTTCTTTTAGTCTGTGCATGTCAGTCTTAAAAGAATTTCATTCAAAAGGTAGCTTATCAACACAAGACCAACAACGAGATTATCAGACAAATTAGACTTGTCCTCTTTTAGCTTGTTCCTCATATTCTCAAGTTCAATTAATTGAGAAGTGATGCTTGAGTTCATATTGAACTTAAAGTCAAAGAACTTCTTTACTAGAAGAGTCTTAGAAAGCCTCTCTTGTTTTTGAAATTGACTATTTAAGTGATCTCATATCTCATTTGCAGTCTTATACTCACTATATGTCATAGCTAAATGAGGATTTAAAGAGTTTAACAAGATATCTCTACAAAAATCTTCATCTTTAATCCATTGATATTCATCCACATTTTCAATAGTAGATGCAAAATCACTTAATACAGTATAGAATATATCACGTTCCTTCATGCTAAACTGAACATGAAATTTCCAACCATGAAATTCAGTGACATCAAAGGATTTCAGCTTTATGATATCATGAGAGTTATGTTTTTCCATTTTAATCAAAGTAAAAGAGTTAGAAAGAATGCACCTTAAAATCCTCCAAAGTATATCAAACCTTCTAACTTCTCAAAACAGCACTGTAGAGGTGAAATTTGTCAAATTTGACCCTAAAAATGAGTCCGGAACACCCAAAAACCTTAGGAACAATGATTTTTGGTTGTCGGAGACTTGCTGAAAAATCGGCGGTCATCGGAAAAGTTCACCGGAGAAGACGAACTAGTCTCCAGAAAGTTCATCGGAGAAGACAAACCAGTGGCCGGAGAGTTTGCCGGAGAAGACGAAGTTGCTAGAAAGTTTGTCGGAGAAGACGAACCAGTCGCCGAAAAATTGTAGAAACTTCAAACGGCTATAGCTCCTTCATTTGACATCCGTCTTTCGCAAATGACCACTCAAAACGATCGTCTCGATGAGTAGAACAAAACCCACAAGGTTTTAACTCGCGAAATTGGCTGAAATTTCCAGGATCTGGCCTCAAAAGTTGTGGCTGCAAGGTTTTTAATCTCAGATCCCAATCAATCCTTCCGTTGAAACACAAAAGTGATCACACCCTTGAGTTCCTCTCGATGAGATCTTTGAAACAACACCTTACTCGCTCAAATGCGATACATGAAGCTAATACTTCAAGATTGTTGGAGTTAAGGAGGTTTGAGAGAAGGGTTTAACGTTGGGTGCTTGAAGTATTGCACCAAGAGACATCAGATTTGGAATGCTCAGCAGTGTTACCGCCAGCTTAGGGAAAACCCTAGTAATATAATAAGCTATTGGGCTCTAGCCCATATGGACCTATATAACCATACAATAACTTATTGGAATTGTATGTGAACATATTATTATTTAATATATATATATATATATCATATATATTCAACATTATTTATATTAAGTTTTCAATGAGGTTAGGCAAATGACAATGACATACTTGATTAACATTGTTTTAACCAATTCTGATAGTGCCTTCTAATGTGGTTTTAAACCATATTTAGCTATTTTTTTTAGTAATTTAATAGTTCAGTGCTTGTGAAATGTGTAAAATAAATAACCATTTTTTAAGCAAGGAAAACATTTATTTATTAGGGCAGTAAGAAGTGAATACACTTTTCCCCTTGAAAACATTTAACTGGAATGAAGTATGAAATGGAGGAACAGAGCATATCAACATTTAAAATATTTTGCATTTATTAGACAATGAACATTATATTCTTTTAATGTAAATCTTATAACTTTCATTTACTATGCTACATACATTTACTTTGTAGGCTGGATTGTTAAAGCATAGAGGTACATTTTAAATATTGTTTTACGAAGATATTGGTCATGAAAAGTCCAATGGAATTAATATGGCACTACTGAAGCTAAGGTATGCCATTTACTTTTTTCTAAAAAATCTTTTTTACTATTTTGTGAACCTAATTATATAAGAATTTTATACTAGTGTATATCACTATTGAACAAAAAATACAATCAAAGGCAATGAAGCCGAATCAAGATTGTATCAATGCTTATAAATATTTCTCTTGCAATAAGAGGTCATAGGAACAAGCAACTAGGAGAACTAAATAGGATAAACCTTTGATTGGTTGGTTGAGAATGGAAGATGAAAAGGAAGAGTAGCAGTTCCCCTGTCCCTAAGAGTAAGACCCTATGAAGGATTTAGCTTCTCTAAAGTGAGGGTACACTTAATTAAAGGATAGAGAGAGCATAATTATTGATTAGCAAATCAACAACTATTACTATTGTGATTAAAAAACATACAAATGTATAACAAACTATGTAGTTGTTAAAATCCCAACCGGCTATAATTTTTCTTCACCAAACCAAAAAGCTAGCAAAAGTAATAATAGAATGCTTATTAATTTGTCAAGATGGATGAACCTAGAGAAAATTTACCAGGTGCCAAATATATACAAACTGCATGCTCAAAGACAACCAGTAGAAAGGAAATACCTGCATGACTTGTTCATCCTGGCATATATCCTTGTGTCCCTTCAATAAGAAGGCATAATCATCACCATCGCTCCCATGAATGGTTAACTTCCTGGATCGTTGCTTAGATGTTATGACAACAAGTTGGCATGCAAATGATGCAATTGTAACCACTGGTGCATCTGAAATACAGATATGGAAGTATTAGTAGACTAAAGGATTAAATCTGATCCAGCATCAAGGAGGTCATAAAACTAATTTACCAGCACAGTATGACCCAGGAACAGCAAGCTCCAAATTGCGGCATTCTACCAATTCTGGAGAAACAGACTACAAAGAATATGCATAAAATTTAAGGTCGATAACAATGACAAAACAAATGCATGAATGAAAAAGCATTATTCTTACCTCCAAGTCTAAAGTTGTAAGACTTTGAAGTTGCTTATCTTTCTTTCTGAAAACATAATAATAGATATCCCAAGCCTGATAAAGAAATTATTAGAAAACTAGCTCCAGGAAGGGAAAATGGAAATTAATTGATTTATTTCTTTGAAATCCAGCATTTCAACATTATTTAAGAATGCAATATTTCTTGGCAATTCCATTTTCCAGAAACCAGTATGGCGTCAGAATATCAGCCCCTTCATTTTGCTTCAATCTTTTTCACTAGCTTACGGTTTGGACTTTGGATTATAAGGTTTAGGCTCTTTTCAGGCATGTAACTCCTACTACCAATATCAATTTCAATCCTCCAGTAGATAGTCAGGTTCCTTCTTGACAAAGCTCATTTGGAAATCTTAAGCTCCTGCTAAGATTAAGCCTTTCTCCTCATATGTATGTTGTGTTACATCCTAAGAAAATCAATCAAGTGTGCTTGAAGTTCCATCAATGTCTTATCTTCAATGCTAGCATAAAACAATAACTCGGGCAACTTAACTTCAAAATTCAAATCAAGAAAAAAGGCTGACCATTTTAAAATTCAACTTCATTCCAGTCTGGATAAACACGAATTTGTTGTCAACTTTAAGTATCCGATCATCAGTGCCTAACATAATTTCAATATTTGACTTTGACTAATTACTACCAGACTACCAACATCACAGCAACGTATCCCAATCCCCTGCTTGTATTTTATATCTATTTCATTATATCAACAAATATCAACAAACTTCTAATCCACAACAACCTAAACCAATCCACTATTACTTATTCACGACGCCGTAATTTATCATCTAAACCATTAAAAAAAAAAGAAAGACGAAATCAAAAAAGAAAAAGAAAAAAGGAATCGGACCTCCGTCATTGAACTTGATGTAAGTCTGGTGGTGCTTCTGCTGGTGTAGCTGCATGATTTTGCCGCTGATGGCTGGCTCCAGAGTGCCATAGTCGTAATTGAGATCGAGGAGCGTGTACACCTGCAACCCACAAAATTAGTAGCTGCAGCTATGCCAGCTCCGATTATGGGCTTCGCGTCGTTGCGGAGCACGGTGGCTAGGGTTTTTCTTGTCACCAGGGCTCGCGTGACAATCACGAAAGAAAATGGAGACGCTTCTGCAATGCAACAACGCTAGAGTGGATGGATAGCCAGAGGACTCGATGATAGTAATAGAAAGGAGTTTCAGTGGATTTATAAATTAAATATTTTACTGTAAACTATATATATATATATATATATATATATGGAAGAAGGAAAGTTTAGAAAAGAGAAAAATGAATGCTCTGTTAGTGTTTGTAAACACTGCAAGATTTCAAGGTTCCATACCTAGAACACATAAACCAGTTGCAGTTGGAAGAAATGTACCAAATTAACAAACCAAAACCTATTAATACATTACTTAGAGTCTAAAGAGCCTTCATAAACTTAGCGCCAGCCTCAGCCCCTATTCCACCAGTGAGGAGAAAAGGAAGAAGCTGAAGGAGACGACTTCGAAGATGAGAAGCTTCTTGGCCACGTCGACACAAGCGTTGCGGGAGGAGGAGTTCTCGAGGTTGTGCTAGCTTGGGGTGGTCAGTGAGAGGCCCACGAAGACTGTGAATAAGAAGAGGGAGTTCACATTCACCAGCCTGTCTAGGGCTGTAAAGGAAGCGAAATGGTCTTAGTGAAAAGGAAGTGAAACGGTAGGGTTTTGTGATTCAAGATTTGAATGGTGAGAGAGAAAGAAAAGCGCAAATTTAAACACGGTTGACGAAAATCGTATTTGAAAGATGGTTTTCAAAGATGGTATTTTAAAACCGTCTTTGTATAATTGATTTTTAAGACGGTTGAATATAATAACCGTCTTTGAACGTTACTCTTCTAAGACAGATTTTCTACACCCGTCTTAGATTGCCACCGCCTGTCATTCTAAGACGGTTTTTTTTACAACCGTCTTAGATTGCGCGT
The DNA here is from genome assembly GCA_007407185.1 of Glycine tomentella. Classification (NCBI taxonomy): domain Eukaryota; kingdom Viridiplantae; phylum Streptophyta; class Magnoliopsida; order Fabales; family Fabaceae; genus Glycine; species Glycine tomentella. The sequence continues at coordinate 650,319 of PYAF01000845.1, forward strand.
CGTAAAATGTAACTTTTGTAGTAGTGTGTGGATGAGGTCCTCCAAGAGGCACATATAGTAAGAATTTGATTCTGAAAATTTAATAAGAATTTGATTCTGAAAGTTTAATGTACTAGCTGAAACATGTTACATTTGATTATTCCGAATAATATGGTTTGTCATGTGTGCTTGTATTGATTAGTCTTCTTCCTGTCTTGGATAAAACCACTTATCATCTAGTTTTCATCCGATGTTTTGAGTAGGCCTTGATGTGTGAGGTAACTGACCCTTCTTTTGTCACTTAATAATTGGATTCAATAGTATTAATAATCTGAAATTCGCCCACTTGCTTTTGGGCTGAAATCAGACAAGCTTGATTATGTGTGGGCTAATACCAACACAGCTTGATCACACTTGCGCTAAAATCTGACTAACAACTTTTGGGCTGTCATTGGGTTAATAACTTTGGTACTAAAATTGCCAATATTTGGATCCAGTCATTCTTCTTTTATCAATCATAGTGGATATGTGAACTCAGATATTGAGAAGTGACCAAATATATACTCAAGTTATGATGGAATTTAATGTTTTTGCATATGCTCCCTTTTTTCCAATTTACTTGTAAATGTAACTTATCATTGATTGTGTTCATCTTTTATTGTAACTTTTTTTTAAAAAATTATAATTTGCACCTATCTTGTTAAACTTTTTTTTTTTCTATGTATGCAGTTCCTATGAACTTAATTATTCAAGTCTCTTTTCTGGTATGTCTTAAGGACTTATGAAATTATGGAATTCTTACTATTAATAATAAACCTGTTAATGATGCCCTACATAAAATAGTTGCTAGGATTGAATCTTCCCTTGTTAAGCAACACTAATTGGTCAACTAGTCATGTTGGAGAAAGTCATCAGCTTTTTATCATAATTAGTAGGTCTTAGAATAAATTATTTTGGCCTTCTTGGCAGAAGAAGTACAAATTGCGTATGCATATCCTTGTGAAAAAGTGGTGATATGGTGTGGGTATTATTATGAACTGTATACTTCTAAGTTGTAACTCAAATTTTACAAATGATGACGCAACTTTGTTGGTTACAGTTTTTGACAAAGAATGGGATATATGATTTATGGAACTTCTTTGATGATCGAACTTGGTAAGTTGGTGGTGTTTATATTGAAACCATTTTTCCTATATACTTACATAGTTTAAATAGGTTATTGTTAAATGTTTTTGGATATAATGTCTGTTACCTTTCCATTTCAAGGTATCCCCTCAGTGGTGTAATTGGTGGGACTGCTTATCCTGGTTTGACCTTGACAGCAGGCACCTTATGGCAATATGCATTTGAAACACAGTAATATTGGTCGTCATATGTTGTGATTTTCTCTCTTTATTTTATACTAAAAATATTAAATGGAACATATGCTTGTTTCAAGCATAGGAATAGGAAGATGATATTTGTATATTTAAATGGTTGTATTTGGTTGTAGTGTGACACTAACATTAAACAATTTCAATTCTCTATACTATTTAGTAGGATGATGAAGAATCCGATTATGACTATATTTCTTTCTTTTTCTACTTCTTGTTGATCCAGTTATATATATTGAGGGATATATTTAAGTTCAACAAAACCACATGGTTTGGTTGATGATGAAGCAACTGCAACAACAATATTAGCCATATATTATTTTCATTGGTGTGATCACTAGGATGTTGCAGGCTATAAACTAGGATGTTTGTTTTAATGATGTTACATAAAATCATTTACATTTTATATGTAGTTCCATGGTATTTGACATAATTCCATGTCGAAGGGCATTTTGTAGTGCTAAGCCGAATTCCAAATTTTACTATACTCACAATTTGGTTTGTTATTTATTTTATAGAATAAGAATTTTTCAATGTGGTATTTTTTTGTAAGTGTAAATTCAGTTAAGTTCATTGGTTCATTTGGTAGTATATATAGAAAGAAAAAAAAGACAGCAGCAACAAAGACGATTTTACGTCAAAACCATCTTTGTATATAAACAAACAAAGACGATTTTGACTTAAAATCGTCTTTGTAGGCATGTATGAAAAAAAAGACAGGAGAAATAAAGACGGTTTTAAGTCAAAACCGTCTTTGTATATAAACAAACAAAGACGATTTTGACTTAAAACCGTCTTCTTAGGCATGTACGAAAAAAAAAGACACGAGCAATGAAGACGATTTTATGTCAAAAATGTCTACATATATAAACAAACAAAGACAGTTTTGACTTAAAACCATCTTTGTAAGCATATACGAAAAAAAGATAGGATTAACGAAGACGGTTTTACGTCAAAACCGTCTTTGTAGGCATGTACAAAAAAAAAGACAGGAGCAACGAATATAATTTTACGTTAAAATCGTCTTTGTATATAAACAAACAAAGACGTTTTGACTTAAAACCGTCTTTGTAGGAATGTATGAAAAAAAAAGACAAGAGCAACGTAGACGATTTTACGTCAAAATCGTCTTTGTATATAAACAAATGAAGACGGTTTTGACTTAAATCATCTTTGTAAGCATGTACAAAAAAAAAAGACAAGAGCAACGAAGACGGTTTTGACTTAAAATCGTCTTTGTATATAAACAAACAAAGATAATTTTGACTTAAAACCGTCTTTGTAGGCATGTACAAAAAAAAAAGGGACAGGAGAAACAAAGACGGTTTTAAGTCAAAACTGTCTTTGTATATATACATACAATGACAATTTTGGCTTAAAAATTGTCTTTATAGGCATGTCAAAAAAAATAAAGAGTGATCAACGAAGACATTTTTTTGTCAAAATCGTCTTTGTATGTCTTTGGCTAAAACCGTATTTGAAAGTATGTAAAAAAAACAAGGTTAACAAAGAAGATTTTTAGAACCGTCGTCGTAAGGGGTTTAGAACCGTCGTCGTTTGCCTATATTGTAGTAGTGGTTCAAGGTATAGACTGGGAATGATCACAAAGATCTTTTTATTTGAATGCAAATCTTATCCAATCGTAACAACTAAAAGTTTAGATTAGTATAGATTATTTTATTTACCTAATTGTTATAGCTTAAATTAGATTAGAGTATATTTTAACTTTATCTAATTGTTATAACTTAGATTAGGTCAGGATAGATCTTATCTTTATCTAAGTGTTACAACTTAGATTTGATTAGGATTAATCTTATTTTTATAATCTTATCTAAGTGTTACACTATGTACACATTCAATGTAATGCATGCACATTCTATTTTCTCCTTACTTTTTTTCTTGGTATCAAAAGGTGTTCAGAAAATTATGATTCTAGACATGAGAAAATTTCAGGCAATAGTTTAAAAACATTCTAGTGTATAGCTCTTTATCAGTAACATCATCATTAAAATTTTATGTAAAGAACATTGATTGATGATGTTATTGACAAATAATTTTGAGATCTATTTAGTTCATGTAGCACTATAACTATCATGTAGAAGTTATGTGAGATCTAGAGCAAGAGTGTGGTTTTGTATTCTTCTCCAAGGAGGCTAATAAACCTATAAGTACTTTTCTTGGCTGCATGCAAGACCCTCTCTATCTTTATTCTTTCGACATAATAATGGATGGAAATCACAGTTTAGAAGTGTTGTGGTTGTTCTTGATCTTCATGTGTAGGAAGAACATCATCAAATTCTTCTCCTAAATGTTTGATCCCTTATATTTCAAGATTTGTTCCTTAAGTTGAAATATGAGGGATAACATTTATGTGAAGAATATTGATGATGGTGTTAGTGACAAAGAACTACAAGGATCTGTTAGTCCATAAGGATAAGCAAGGAGTTTGGTTTTGTCTGCTTCTTCAACCCTAAGGAGGCTAACAAACCTATAGGTAGTTTTCTTATTGTATGTTAATAATGTTCCTAACATATATGAACTGCATGAATCATTCAATTTTATATGTTAGGATAGTTCTTGAGTTACCTAAGAGGGCTCCTCTGTAACCACTATTACAAACAATGCTTTCTACGTCGGTTATTTAAGTCATTTGACGTCGTTTTAAGAACCATCTTTGTAGCGGGTGTCGTTGAAAAGTAAGACTTTCGATGTCGGTTATTGAATCATCTTAGAATGTCCGATTCTAAAACGGTTCTTAGCCTACAACCGTCTTCGAATTTGTCTTTGAACATTTTTTTACATCATTCAAAGACGCTTCTTAGCCTATAACCATCTTAGAATTCGTCATTTAAGATGATTATTGGCTTATAACCGTCTTAGAATTCGTCCTTGAAATATATATATTTTTACATTATTCTAAGATAGTTCTTTGAAAAATCGTCTTAGAATGTCTCATTCTAAGACGATTATTCAGATAACCGTCTTAGAATGTTTTTTTTTAAAATAAAAAAATGACGATTCAAAGATGATTTTTCCGCAAAAACGTCTTCAAAGTCTACTTTCTAATACGGTTTTTCAAATAACCGTATTAGAATTTCTTTTTTAAAATAAAAAAATAGAAGATTCTAAGACGGTTTATCCGCAAAAATCGGCTTAGAAGTCTACTTTCTAAGACGGTTTTCTAGAGAACCGTTTTAGAATATCTTTTTTAAAAAATTAAAAATTTTCAACACGTCAATTATTACATTATACAAAATTGCGTACTCAATAAAGCTATAGAAGATAATCTTATTCCATAAATTATGAAAAAGAAATTAAAATAATCATGCAATAATTTTTAAAAAAGAGACACTAAACACATCAATTAATATTGCTAAATGTACCATTCTTTATATAATAATAGTAGTAGTAAGGAAGAAAGCATACAAATTGGTGAGGTAAGTCAAAGTCCATAACTCTTATGGAATTTCGCCAACTACGTCCAATGCATAAACCTTCCTGTTCCATTAAAAAAAATAAAAAACCAAAACAAAAGAGTATTAAATTGCTATAGTTATAGAAAGTTTTCAACTTTGAAATGGTAACACAAATTTATTCAAAACAAACTTATAAGTAATTTTTAGAGAGAAATAGAAACAGGCAGAGAGAAAGTTGTTTCTTGTAGTCTCACCGCCAAGTGTCTCTAAGCATATAGATTGCATTGATGCAATTAGAAGCCTGTATAAACAACACATTTAATTTACCAATGACTAAGCATAGCTTTCAAACAAAACAAGTAAATTTCAGCATAGAAACAACAAGCTAAAATAAAGGAAATTAGTGTGTGTATGTGTTAACAAAGGAATACAAAGTACCTGTATTAATTAATAATTCAAAAAACATAGGCAAGATAATCTCAAAAGACCTTAAAAATTCATGGGCATTTTCCTGACTTCCTTCACACATGTGGCAGTTAATGCTCCGCATAAAGAAGATGTCTTGAAAGTAAATTGTCTTAGAAGCTAGTCTTAGTGAAAACATATATATACATATATATATATATATAGAGAGAGAGAGAGAGAGAGAGAATTCAAATTATTACCCAAAAAATGAATGTTTTTAAAGTGAACTGATTTTAATGTAATTAATTTTAGATGTCTGCAGCCGTAAAAAAGAAGAAAATAAAACCTTATATGTTCATAGGTACAGCTAATGCAATTTTTCTATAAAAATAAAAAATATTGTTATGCAAAATGAATGACCAGAAGCATCGACAGTGATCGCACTTACCCTTCAAACACTAGTTCCTTCTTCTCTTGCAGTTTCAGAATTCTCTCCTTGATTGTGTTCTCAATGACAAACCTCAACTTTGTGCATAAAATACGGGTCAGATCATGAAGAAAGGACCAATCTGTATTTTTTACTCTACAACTCCATTTCTTAATTGTTCTAATTTGAAAGTGCTAGAGAACAAGAACTAAAACCTTATAGGCTTGTATTGCCCTATTCGGTGAATTCTGTCTTGAGGCTGGCGCTCCACAGCCGGGTTCCACCAAGGGACCATAAGGAAGACCTGACCATGTCCAATAAACAAGGCCGCAATTAAAACATTAAGAATATAATAAGTCAAATAGCTTAATTGCAAGCAAATTTAGGTACAACTATTTTCATTTTCAAATAAAAGTAGCTCCTATGAATGAAGATTTGAAAATTCAACGCAAGACGTAAATAACCAGTTATTTGTCAATTTAAAATTCCAAACAGCAGAATACCAAAAGACTGAAAAATTGCTTACATGTGAAGCTACTGTCAAATCGAGTGCAACACCCCAGCCTTCAAGCTCATGAGAAAAATTTTGCACTTAATTATCTCATATGTATACTAGGTAAGGGGAAATATTGCTTCCTGCCTTGTAGGAAGCAAAAACCACTTCAGGCCTTGATTTCAGACTACTAGAACTGTTTCTCAAAATAATTCATCTTCTCTCTAAACTTTCTCTGAAACATTAACAATTAGTATCTATTCATAATAACCCAACATGATCCAACAGATTCACAATTCGTGATTATCAACAATCAGCTATTGGATACCAAATAAAAGGTGTAAGACATAAAACCAAGCCCAGGAAACCAAGTCAAGAAAGAAAGAAATAAATCAAACTTTCCAAAAACACCTTTTGCATAAATGTGGCAGATCCTAACTGGTGACATATATCCACCAAAAGTTCTACTAGGTTCACCGTCAAATGGATAAGGCCATCAGGCAAATCAACTACTCTTCCCTCATCATTGTATGTAGAATCATCCACCTGTTAAGCACCCAGAGGGAAAGAAAACGCAATTTACTCAAAAGATTCAATCTTTTATTACAAGGAAGTATAAAAAAAGGCATATTTCAAATCCATATTTGGCCTTCCATTGGTTGAAGGTTTCCACTCCATAGTTGTTCCTAAAAAAAATGGCCACTTCATAAGGGCAGAGCTACGATGAATTGATATACATACAGGTGAACAAATTAAAAATATTTCAAAATTTCCATTGAGTTTTTTTTTTTTTCTATACAAAATTGTAGGATGTAATAACCTATGATAAACAACCATCAAATTGATTGTCAACAAAAATAGGAAAGCCTATACCTGAATTTTTTATGCAAGCTATTTTTGCAAAATGCACAAAAAATATATCGTGTTTGGGGGAAAAATCACGTACATGACATCCCATATTATTTAGCTTTACTTGTCTGCAAACAATGCGTCGTGTCATTATAAAGTTAGTTCAAAATTTTCTACTATGTAGGACCTTAAAAAAATGTTAATGTGCACAGTCCTAACTTACGGATTTTGTTAGCTATTGAGAATAATTTGTAACTTGCAGATTTTAGAAGCATCAGTAACCAATTAACCATGTACAAGTCAATGTTGTTCCCCACTAATAAAGAGCATATGCAATCATGTTTTTAAAATATCATATGACTATTCTCAAAAGCTGAATCTATATATAATACTTGGCCTTTATATTTTGTGCCTTCTTTATTTAAGAAGACCTTCTAGAAAGTCTTCTTATTCTTCCAAAAAATCAATAGAATCCATTTCTGTGACTACTCTCAAAAGCTTGGCTCGATTTCTTCTTCTAATTAAAGAGAACGAAAACTAAAAAAACTTAGACCAAACACTTAATACCACATGCCAGCTCATTTGAAGTTCTTTTAGATATTCATTTAGAAAGGTTTGGCATTGCCCAAAATTCGCCTTAAGAGAACATTTAAACCAAACTTCAGAATTCTCCACTAGAACAATGTGCTATTACCTGGCTAAAATCTTCATAATATATATATATATATATATATATATATATATATATATATATATATATATAGCTCTATTTCTGCTCATGAACTCTATCCTTAATATTTGCATTTTGCAATTAACTAAATGCAAGCTATGAAAAAGGTAACAAGAAGAAACATGCCAGGACGTTCAAGATAAGAGCCTGATGGATCTCCCGCCAAATTTATCCTGCATGCATGCCATTGGTTTAATTTTCATGTATATATAATAATAATAATAATAATAATAATAATAATAATAATAATAATAATAATAATAATAATAATATGTTATTAATTAATTTGCAACAAATATCAAAGAAAATAATAATCTCACCCGAGAAGAAATCAGATGCATGAACAGCCCAGAAGAAGACAACAGTCATGACAGCGAGGTAGATACCAAGCACAATTCCAGTGACAAAAATATCTCTAAACTTCCATGAGTTTGGCACAGGAGATGGCTTGACCCTATCCTTGGAAATGGTTATCATGGTTTTCATCATTAAGTATAGCAATGATCAAAACCATAAAAGGTGAGAAGTCAAACTTCCAGATGAGAGCAAGCAGCATAAAGCCCAACACTATTCAGATTGTTAAAGACAACATATACGGTGTAGTTCTTCATTCTCTGGAAGATGGCTCTGCTTGTCAACACTGCACTCACAATCACACTCAAGCCAGGCTCCGTGAGGACTATGTCAGATGCACCTCGAGCTGCATCGGTTGCATCCGTTCACACCGCCTCGTGATACACATTATTTCTACAAAGGTTCCCAAAAAAATAAAAACTAATGTCACAATTCTCTAAAATCAAAATAATAGAAAAAAAAAACACCTTGGGATCAATTCCATGACCATTTTGAGGGTAGTTATAGCTGAAGTGTCCATGTTCATAACAGAGTAAGCACTTAGCAAACCTTCAGAATGGCGAGCTCATCCTCCTCGCTCTACAGTCTCTAAAACTTCTTCGACTTATCGCCTGACTTCTTCCCATCCTACTCCATCTCGTCGGAGGAGGCGAAGGCGACGGCAGAAGAAGAACATTCGGTCTCTTCAATATTCGCGCGTTTGGGGTTGCCGACATGAGAGTTGTTGTCATTGTTGTTCTCGATGGGGCGCTTGGATGCCAATTTTGACTGCGGCGACGCCGGGGAAGGTTGGCCTTTGGGTGTTTGGACCTGGTCCATGACCTTGGAGGCTAGGGTTTGACCTTGATGGGAGTGGGGTCGGGTTCGGATTCGATCTCGGAACCCGATTTGGAGGAAGACCGTTGGGGCTGAGGGTTTGAGGGAGGAAGGAGTGTAGGGCTTTTGGAGACAGGTGATGGAGGGATATTTTCGTCTTCCTCTTCTTTGAATGAAGCTTCCTCTTCTTCACCAGGGGAAACTTCTTCTTCCTCTACTTCGTGTTGCTGAGAGGATGGTTATTGTTGTTGCTCCTCGTCTTCCTCGGAATCGGAAGAGGAAGCGGTGGGTGGCTCGTCGAGAGGAGAAGGGTAGGAGTTTGGCAGTGATAGCGGAGAGGGAGGCATGGTGCCCGGAGGGGCTGAGGCCGTGGGTGTGGTCAGAGTGGAGGTTGGTGAGGGTTTGGACGAAGTGGGAAAATGAGGGGGGTGAGAGTCAGAGAGGGTTTGGAGATTGAAGGAAATTGAGGGAAGGAGACGAAGCAATTCAAAAAAGAAGGAATGCTAGCGCTTATCAAGGACGGTTTTATCTAAAAAACGTAGTTGATTTTAAAGTCATAAAATGCCCACAATGATGGTTTTTATAAAAACGTCTTAAATAGTAGTGCTTCGAAGACGATTTTTACAAAATCGTCTTAGAATGATAGTCTTCTAAGACGTTTTTGCAAAAATCGTCTTAAATTGGTTGTATTTATTTATAAAAATACCACTGCATTTCTTTTTAAGACGATTTTTCATCAACCGACGTTGAATTAGTGTCGTAAAAGGCTATTTTTGTAGTAGTGAACCTCTATTGTTGTTTGTGGAAGTATTCGCAGCATAACTTGGATATATAGGACGATGATATGATGTATCTGAATATACAAATGAATATTTGAACTAACTATGGTTTAGCGTTGTGTTATATATGATGGGGCATGGAGTTAAATTAAGGAGGGAATGCTTAGTGAGTGGATTGTTAGAGCATTAAGCATTATGAGATCTTTTTTATCTCTTAATTATGAATTTGTATCTCTATCATGAATTTATATATGATTGGAATAAATGAGTGTTATATTACATTTTTACTTTTAAGCTCTAAAGCATGCTAATTGGTTGCTTGCATCTTTGTCCTATATATATATATATATATATATATATATATATATATATATATTAATTTTGATGTTAAATACTAATACAAATCTACTAATATATTAGCATTCTCCATTTGGACTTTCAAGAAGTAGAAACTATTGAGTCCCAAACAACAAAAGAATGTGAACTAAAGTCCATCTTTGTATTTGAGTTGAGTCTGACGTAATGTTTTCAGATCTGAATTCATGATCAACAAGTCATCAAGACATAACTTTACTGCTGTGTCAAGACTCGTCCGCAATTTTTCTTCTATCTAATTAAGAAAATATTTAGATAACATCATTTCCTCTTTATTGAAGCAAGTTACCCAACCTAAATATTTAGAGTCACCACCTTTAAAATTATATCCCATACACATACATCTAACTGATGACAACTCGTGCGCAAGATGTGACAATAATGCGACAAAATATATAGGTGCACATCACAATATCCCTGATGACACTTCTCCATCTCCCACCTTCAAATAATTTCTCAATCATTATGTGACCTCTAAACCATAATTGTTTCACCACCTTCCACCATAGACATTTCCCAAATCCTCACCAAAGCCAAGAGATTCTCTGCCCTCAACCATTTGTTAAAAAACACCCAACTCATCAACCAACTGAACACACAACTCCTCACTTCATCTTGTTTAGGACTAACCCTTTTCGCCCTCGAAGACAGTGCTTTCTCAAAGCTAAAACTAGGTTTTCTCAACGATAGACAGAAGGTGGAGCTTCTTCAATTCCACTCTCTCTCTTCTTTCATCTCCATCTCCAACTTCGACCCCTCACCAACCCCAAGCCACTGATAACTCCCTAAGGCTCCAACTTACATCACCACTTACAGCGGCAACCGAGTTAGCATGGCCACTTGCGCTGTTAATGCCACCGTGACTAGTAATGTTTAAAGAGAGAAAATTATTGTAGCTTTTTTGCCTACAACTTGCATCTTAAATTGGACGAACATTACGATATAATATAGCTCGGGCATGCATATTGGGTAGATATGTTAAAAAGTCGTTATTTATTCTAGAATCATATTGCAAATGAGACACCACCAGGATCGAATAGGACTTGCCTCATCACGTGTCAAGGACCATTTTACTGTGGTCCAATTTAAAAGTGCACGTTTCTATTTTAAAATTTTTTATAAAAGTGATAAAGCAGTATACAAATAGGAAAATGCTCATTGATACGAAAAAGAATTCGTAAAAAGGCACATGAACCCTGGTGATTGTGTTAGAGTTTTAAGCGCACAATCTTAAACTGAAATTAGTGGAAGCATAAAAGAAAGAAGATACACAATGATTTACTTGGTTCAGTAACTAGAAGAAACTCCTTGTTACCTAGATCCAAGGGCAAAGAACCTGCAGTCTCCTTTTACTCATACTAAAAGATCAAAAGAGTATTACAACAACATTCCTCAAGATTACACGACCAAACTTTTAACAAGAACAAAACCTCAGTATCACGGGTAAACAAGAAAAAAAGGTTCCTTACAGAGGATAGCCTCAAGAACTCAAAATGGACCAAACCAGAGAGAGAGAGAGAGAGAGAGAGGGAACATCCACCTGCAATGCACAACCAATAGGAACGCAGAACACAGACCACAGATGCCTATATCATCATCACTCTCTTTCGCTCAACACACCAAGCTCAAGGTTTAGGCAGAAATAGCAAACCCTAGCAAAGCTAGATTACAAAGAAGACAAGAGAGATGGATGAAGCTTTGAGAGACTGCTAGATAAAGAAAACAAAAAAGCACACACGCACCAAACCTTCAGTGAAAACAGTTTATATATGCCAAGCCAATTATAGCAATACGCACCATTTTACTAAAGCCGAAACAGGAAAGCTTCTTGGGCTTCAGAAGCCCAAGAGATTGGTTACTATTTTAAAACAAAACTCTCCTTGTATTCGGTCAAATCTAACTGTATGCCTGCTATTGGTTTAAAAGTGGTTCATGTAAGAAGGTTTCGTACTAACTACTAAGTAGCACTCCTCATACAAATATTTGCCTGAACATGTTGGGCATCAGAGACCTACTCACAAGATTATTACATTACATTTCAAAAGGCATAACCTGAATTATTAGCTAAATTAACATGAAAATTAAACATCATTCCAAATTTTCCTGGTCCAAAGCTGCTCCCAATTAGTTTTGCAGGGCATGTAGTGTTCCTTTTTAAGTTTCTATGGGCTGGATTCAACAGCCCCGATCGAGTTTGTGATTGTTTTTTATGCATACTTTGGATTTTGACTTGTTAATTTGCAGCATTCAATTCGAGGACGTAATTCTGTAATGTCTGTCTGTTTTCAATATTTCTTTGTATCTTTTGTTGATTAAACTGTGATTTTGTTTCATGAGTCAGAGAATTTAGAGGGGAAAATTATTGTAGTATTTCGCCTACAACTTGTATCTTAAATTGGACGAACATTGCAATATACATGTGTTGGGCAATGCATTATTGGGTAGATATGTTAAAAAGTCGTTATCTGATTCTAGAATCTGTTGCAAATGAGACACCATCCCGGAATAGGACGTGTCTTATATGTCAAACCATTTTACTGCGGTCCATTTTAAACGTGTGCGTTTTTTTTTTTTTTTTAAAAAAAAAAAAAAACTAAGTGATAAAACAGGAGACAAATATTGGACAGAATCACAGAACATCCCAAAAAAAAAATTGAACAGAATATGTTGGGCATCAGAGACCTAATCACAGGATTATTACATTTCAAAAAGCATGAAATTTTCATTAGCATGAAAATTAAATATCATTCCAAATTTTCATGGTCCGAAGCTGCTGCCAATTGGTTTTTCAGAGCATCTGGTGTTTCTTTTAAGTTTTAGTCTGCGTCAATAAATTAATCTAACAGTCTTCATTCTTGCTGGATAGAGCTAGCCGGAGAGAAATTCTTGCTGATTCGGACACTCGTACATGGTACGTTGTGGTTTCATCCCAAACGAATAAATCAAGAAAATGAAATTGAAAAAAAAAAATAACAAAAGTCAGTATGATATCTAAATTTAGTGCAGAAAAAACCGTCCTGTTTTTTGTTTTGTTGTGGAATAACAGTCGTGTGGTCGAACCCTATATAACTTCATGTTTTAGCATTTCTCACTCCATTAATTTGTTATCAACATAATGACTTTTTTTTCCTTAACAAATTTGGATATTATTCAAACAATTCAATTTTAATTTTAACATATTAATTATTTGTAATCAATCACTTGATTAAACATACAGACTATTAACAATTAAATGTGCTTGGAGGTAAAGGAGTTTGCAAATATTTGTTGAAGATGTTTTATATACAACTAAAGTGGAAAACTTAATTATTGTTGTCTCTTTTAATTTTATACGAGTACTTTTTTTATAGGCTAAATTAGTAAAGTAAGTTCTAAATTATTTGTAAATTTATAAATAAATTCTTAAATTATTATTTTTTAATTGTGTCCTTAAGATTTTTAAAATTATCACAAATTAAATTATCGTTTTATGGTAGTTTTAAGCCATTAAAAGATAATTTCATGGACCAACTTCTTTTTGTTTAGGGACCCAAGTTAAAACAAAAAAATACTTCAGGAATTTATTAAAAAAATCACAAAAAATAGTGATCTACTAAGTAATTAAAACTTTTTTATATGTATATCTATGAAAAAAGATAAAAGGTAAGAAATGGTAGTAAAAAATGTTAATTATTTAATGTTTAAACTAATAAAATGATATGTTATTCACGGCATCTTTTGATTTTGTTATCCCGAGACAAACAATTACTAAAAATTATGTAATGGAAATTTTAAATATAAAATTGTGTGTAAAAATAGCAAATATTTTTAAAAACTAGTTTTTATCAATTTTTAAAAAAATTTATTTATTTAAAGTTAGATATATAAACAATTATAAAGAAAAGAAAAACTGAACCTCTCTTTCATAGATTTCTAGATCTATTCCTATATATAAATAACCAGAAAACTGCCGTACATATATCACTTCGTTTAATTGTTGAACTTGAATCACTCGTGATGCCGTTGTACATCAGATAATATATGTGAGTGTGAAAAACAACAAAACTGAAATAGATGGAAAGAAAGCTTTTGCCTCCTTATGTAGTAATATTATATTTCAGGAGGAAAGCAGTTCACGGCCTCCCAAAGGTCACAGAAAACAAATAAAAGTAGGTCATAGCCAAGACGCTGTAGCCAGTGAAGTTGTATCAACGTAGCATGAGCTAAGTGAAAGAAGAAAAGAAAACATCACTACTACAAAATAGTTAATTTGCTCTTTAATATTGCAGTGTTTTTGGACCGGATTAGCGTTTTCTACGTAGGAGTTCCCAATTTTTGTGTCAAACAAAAAATGTGGAAACTACTACTCTCTATAACTTTTTGAGGTGCATTTTAATGTTTCAGAATGTTGAAACAAACAAATAGTTTGTGATTTTAAGAATGTGATCTGAAGATGAGATTGAGTAATATTCTGAGTTGTACGTGCAAATCCATTTTGGTTGTAAATATTTTTTTTTTAATTATACTTCTTTTAATTAATGATTATACATTAATAATAAAATTTCTTAATTAATTTAATGAGTAGCATAATATTATATTTACAATAATATTATTTTTAATTATATACTATAAAATATATATTAATTTTAATTTTAAAATTTAATTATTCATCACTTAATACTACGGAAAAGAAAAATGCATGCGTGCACCTCATTTTGGAGTAAATAGGGTAGGAAAAAAAGATGAAAAAAAAATTAAATAATAAAGACAAAGTGACGATTAAGACATACAAATAAAGTAAATTGAAAAAAATAATAACACTTAATTATATACTAGTATAAAGCATAAAATAATTAGTGTGACTATAATAATTCTGAACTACCTAAGAATAAATTATCTTAAAATTGACACACAGGTCAAGAAAGCGAGTAATCAACTAATTAAGATGATCAATCAGCTAAGCCATTATTAATCAACGTACGTAAGTGCTACAGTTTCTACAACATTCATGGAGGAAAGCGCTTGGTGTACGTATATCTTACTTCTTTGCCCTGTAATAATACATTATAATGCAACTACGAGAGAAGCTAAAACTTAAAGAAATTAAAACAAGCAAATTAATTCTTAACCTTAACAATATACAATACAATACACCAAGCATAGCATTGAATGCAGGGAATATATATTGTCTCTTCCAAAACGCAATGGCCCCCACTTACTTCACGGGATGGCTTTATGACATCGATATTTATCATCACGTGATATCACCCCTGTTCACTGTACATGCTTCCGAATCCGACTCGGTATCATATGATGCTCCTAATCATCTATCTCATTGTTATCGTGACTTTGAGGTACATAATTCATATCATCTGCTACTATTGCTAATAGCTATGTTAGGTTGAGGAGTGTTATTTGATATATTCTTTAACACATCTTTTTTATCAGTTAAGATATATTAAATATTATAAAATTAAGAGAAATGATCGTTAAATATTATTAGGTGAAATCTACTGAAATTTTATGATTTTTAATAAATTTTTATTAATAAAAAAATATGCAATCAAAAGAGTATATTAAAGCGTATGACTCTAATATTTTTCATGTGTCATAAAACTTCACTACCTTAACCTCTTCATTAATTATTTTTGAACCTAGCTCGCTATCTCCATCATCAGTAATGTCCATGGAACTTGCTTTGCAGGTTCATCACTGCTCCAACACCCATGAAATCTTTGGTTAAGTGCTCTTCGGTGTTGGAAGTACTTGATTGTAGTACTTGTTGCTTCTCCATTATTTCTGGTTCTCCACTTTGCCACTCTTCAATCAGCGGCATCACCATGTGCTCCAAACCCTTATTCATGCTACTCAATGAAAACCCTTGATCTCCAATGTTGGTGCTTGCTTGGGAATTCCCCATGTGGTTGAAGTTCTCAGCCAGCTGGTTTCCTTGCTTGAACAATTTCTGAATTTCAACCACGTTATTGTTGTGGCGGTTGTTGTTGCTGGGCGTGCTTGATATGTTGTTCGGGTCCAACAAGCCAAAGTTGGAGTTGTCGAAGGCCGAATTATTATTACCACTCAATATCCTTGCAGATTCCATGTGACTTGGGTACAAAGAGCTCACGCTATGCGACAAGTCCCCCTTGTTTTCTTCTTGCTCTAGCTTCAGCCCATGAGGCATAGAAACATTGGCATGTGTAAATGATATTGCTTCTGGGTGGTATCGGTAATTCAGCCACTGTCCCTGTGACGACGACGATGATGTCCCAAACATGTTATTTACTTCAGCCAAGGTTGTTCCTGGTGAGAACAAACTTGAAGAGTTGCTTGAAACGCTTAGAGGATGATGATGATTAAGAGGATTATTGGTCTGGTCTAGCCATAGTGGCATCCTTAGCTTATGCTCATGATGGTTCACATCCGCAAAATTTACCATGTATGGTTCTTGGCCTGGCCCACCAAACTCTGAATGAAACCCATGTAATTGTAAACCTTGTGGCATTACTCTTGGAGCTTGAGCAGCATTCATCAAAATCTCGCTTCCAAGGTTTGACAAAACCGCCGGAAGCCTCGCATTTTGCTCCCCCATGGCGTCACAAAAAGCTCTATGCGTTACAAAGCTGTCCTTCCTAAATTGCACACAAGTATAACAATTATTTCCTCAACATTATTCTCCGTTTCTCAAGTCAAAAACTTTAAGCATTTAATTCATGTCCCAGCATGCAATAAATTCAATGAATTAGACACCTGATATATTTTATCTGGTGTCATAAATAGTTTGACAAATCAAATTATGTTATATTTCCTCTCAACTCATATATAAGTAAAAATAATTAATTTTACATTAATTAAAAAAGTTAATAACATCATATAATTTTACTAATCTCAAACATAAAATAAAATTATTTCTAAAATATCTTTTATTGAAACCTGTTATTATAAATAAAAAAGTTATTAAAATTAAATGAAAGGTGTTTTAAGAATGATAGTGTAAATAAGATAAAATTAGTTAGATTTATTTATATTTAAGTTCAATATATAAATTAATTTTTTGTTTATATATGAATCTAGAGGAAGGAGAAGGGATGGAAAAAAGGTTTGGGGTTGAATCTCTTCAATTAACATTTATAATAAAACTAATAAATTAATATTTGTAGATAAAAAAGATTAACTTATACTCATAATATATTAAGCATATATGCTTAAGGATGTTGAGCTTCTTTTACTACAATGGACATAATTAAAGCAACAAATGAAGTACTAATATATAATTAATTGAATGAGGTTGATGATATATTGAAGGGGTGGGGTAGTATAGTATTATTAATAGCTACCTGGAGAATATTGTGCCACAGTCACATTTGTACTGTCTAGTCCCACAAATCTTGTTATGGGCTTTCCAGTCAGATTGAACAGCGTATTTCTTGGAGCACTTGTCGCACTTCCACTTCTTCTCACCGTGCTTTCTGCTGAAGTGCTTTTTTATCCCAGTGAGGTCTCCTAGGGCTCTGCAAGGGTCGTGGTGCACACAAGTCTTCTCTGGACAAACGTACACCTTCTTCTTCACCACCTCTTCCTTGTTTCTCTGCCGCAGCTTCCACGGCAAGTTGTGCCCTCGCCGGTGCAGCTGCAGGTTCTGGTCCCTCTGGAAACCCTTGTTGCACACTTCGCAGATGAATCGGTTGGTAGCCATCAGCGACTTTGGCGACAGAGCAATCACTTCTGCATTCGGATCTGCTTGGTCCATTCAACCACAACCACATAATTAACCCGTAATTAATTATAAATATAATTTTTCTGAATTAAGAATTAGAACAGTAAGTACATATATAATATGCAGAAGAAAAGGATTTAATTATATAATAACTTGCCTGGTGTTCCGGGTAGGCTTCTTTTTCTCTTAACCGAATTAGGGTTAGGACTAGGGTTTGAGTTTGGTTCATGAAGTTGAACCGTGGAGTCTCTGAGGTTGTTATTGTTGGAAGGAACAGGTATTGCTTGTTGAGACATCATGTTTGGAACCGAAGAAAATTGAAGTGTCCTAAATTAACAAGATATACCTTGCAAATTCCGAAAGTACAAAAGCTTTGAAGCAGACAACAAACCGTGACACAGGCACTGCATAAAGAAAGTAACATCCAAGAAATCTAAAATTTGGATTTGAGACAAGAAAAGGTACATAGATATATAGTATAGAAGAAAATCAAATTGGGTGGTCTGTTACGTACATGTGAATCGCGCTGACAGCAGAAATGATTGAGTTTGGGGGGTTGCAATTGTGGAGAATTGGTGAAAGAGAGAAAAGAAAGAATAATAAATTGATTGTTGCTGCCCACTGAATGTGTTATTAAATTTCTCTCCTTATCAACATGGCTGCTGTGGGTGTCAGTCAGCCATAGACTAAGCTGGACCACTTTCTTTCTTTCTCTGCCTTTCGCTTTCGCGCTCCATATATACCAATATGCAATAGCTACTCATCAAAGTAACAGTGTAATTCTATACCAAGTCAAATAATACGAGCTTCCGAGGCACCTCGCACTGTTATTTGAGTTAGACCCAGCACGTGCATTCATCAATCAAACTTTCAATTTCATATACATCTATCTATGTATCTTTCTTAATTTCGTAGACTGGTGGAGCTGGCTACAATTGCTTCTTCACCTTGCCATTACCTAGAGTACTTGCTAATGTTTTTAGAAGAGAGACCTTCCTAATAAATTTCATATATTTAACTTTGCTTTATCATCTTAATAAAATATCAGTTACTATTAAAATTTTCAACATATACGCATTATGTTCATATATACAAGCAAAACCCCTAAATCATTCCTTCAAAATTCATGTTAATTAAAGTATTAATTATCTCATTATAGTTCTTTCAATATTTTTGTTATATCATGCATTAATTATTTTAATATTTCATAAGGTCAAATATGATAATTTAAGTCATCATTTTTTTTTTAATAGAAAGTTTAAATCATCTTTAAATAAAAAAAAAAAAATTCTTGGTAGATGCTCTAACTTGCACCCAACTAGCTCTCTGATTAACGAAATCTGTGCTTTAATTAAGCCAATAAGGATAGCCATTCTTGGCATAATATATACAGGGAGACAAATTTCCCAGCAGATGTTTTGGCAAAAGGATGGGTTAATTTGGATTGGGTTGCAATATATATAGTTTAATGTCTCCCAGATTTTATTTTCTTTCATTTGCTGGCTGATGATCACCCATCTTTTATATTCGTTAGTTAGGTGTATGTCTTCTTGTTTCCTGCTCGTTCTGATTCTTTTCTAAATTAAAATAATAATAATTTGATGAATAAATTGATTTATGATAAACATACAATAATTTATATAACAAATTTTTTATGTCTATCTCTCTCACACCTTACATTTCAAATTCAAACTTGTTTATCTTTTCTTTCTTTTTGATTGTACACTTTGTTGTATAACATGTTATACAAGTATATACCATTTCTCTCTTTTTTGTGGTAGCAATTACCCTTACTCTTAATTAGTATATTAGTTATCAAGATAACTTTTAATCTGTGCCTTAAAGACGGATCTAACTTAAGAGTTGTTAAAAAAAATTCTTCGATATTTGTATTTCTACAAAAAAAAACTCACTCCATATGTTAGTGTAGTATACAAATACCATGACACTTTACTGCCAACTGTGAAAATGATTATGCCATAATTGCATCATTATACTGGTAATGAATAGGATAATCTCAGGACAAAGATGGAAGAGAGAGAAAGAAGGTGGTGCTGATGCTGTCCGTGAGTCTTGTGGGAATGGGAATGGGAGCCCAGGCCATAACACAAAAACGATTGTGAGTGAGACAAAGTTTGATACTACAACAACAAAGCCACGAGATGACGGGTACCGGTTGTAGTGTCGAATACGATCACAATTGCATCAGATTGGACACAATATTATAATATATAATATTCGTTATTATATTTGTCTTAGAAAAAAAAAAACTGTTTTTATCTCTATATTTGAACGAATAATAATTTTAGTATTCATTTTTTGTATTTGAACGAATATTCAGATATCTGAATATTCGTACCTGTTACTTGAAAGTTGAAACAAGGTGACCTAGCAACAGTATTACGCAATACGCATAATAATAATTTTAATATTAAAAAATTAAAATATTAAAAAATTAAGTTATTAAAATAAAATTTAAATTTTATAACTATTGTTATACAACATGCATGACATAAATATTAGAGAGATTTAACTAACAAGTCACGAATAATCATATTAATAAATTTGATATCATATTTTAATTCAAAATTTTAAGATTAATATCAATTGTTATGTATAAAAGGAGGTTAAACACTTGAATTTTTTTTTCATTGGACTTCTAACAATCACAAGTAAACTTGACACTACACTTCAAAACAAAATTTTAAAGCTCAAATTTATGGATCTTATCCTCACTCATATGGTATTTAACATTTTCATTCTTAGCCAATATAAAATTTCACCTAACACTTGTACTTCAACCCTTACAAAATAGAAAAATAGTATAATATTAATTTTTATTTTAAAATTAATATATCATATATGCTCAAATGTGAGTGGAATGAATAGTAAAACAATTATCATCACAATTATTTCTATAATTTTTTATAAATAAATACTAATATTTAAATTGAAATTAATTTAACAAATAGTTTTATTTTGCATTATTATAGATATTTTATAAAGTAAATTACACTCGCATCCCATGTTTTTCAAATTGTATATGATACCCCTCCTTTTTTACACTATGCAAAAAACTTCTAATTATATAGCTCACATTACACACACACTTCTTCCTTCCTAAACACCGTTTAATAATTTAACAGAAAGTAAACACATGTTAGTCACATGACTTTAATGAAAATTTATGTCTAAAATACGCTCATTTTTTTCCTCAAAATCATATCTTGGATTTTACAAACCTTCAACAACCCTTCTTCACTTACCACCACCACCTCCTTCTCCTCCTCCCTATCCCACGACAACATCATATCTTCTTCTTTATCGTCGTCCTCACTTACCAACACGGCATCCAAGCACACCCACTCCTGCTAGAGCAACCACCACCATCGTAGTTAGCACCTCTATTGTAGCCATCGCCACCATCATATCCACCACCTCATCCCCGCCATAACTTCGACCACCATCACTGTTGTGTTTGGTTCCTGTAATATCTTGAATTTTAAACATGTAATTAAACCTGGATTAAGCATGAGTTAAGCTTAGGATTAAGATTAGGCTTAATGAAACATGATTATGCTCGATAATTTCTAGAGAGGAAGCTTATAAGAGTGAGAAAACTGTGTCTGGCCTGCGGCGCGACCCGCGTGGCGTGTGGCGCGACCTGCGCCATATGTATAAATATGCCATTGCTGTCTGGCATCCTGCGCGAGTAGCGTGGGAACGGCGCGAGTAGCGTGGTAAGTGCCCTAGAAAACCATGTTTACCTCTGGAGCTCCACGCGAGTAGCGTGGATTAGCAGTGCTGTGGCGCGACCAGCGCGGTAACTGGCGCGAGCCGCGTGGGATCGACGGATTTGTTTTATAAGGGCCATTTCAGGCTGAAGAAAAGAGGAAAGAAAGAGAGGGAAGCCATTGTTGATTCCTTGAGCTTCGTATTTTCTCCATAGCTCATCTAAACACCTCTGACCCAACTGAGAAAGTGATCAGAGCCCCGAGATAAGTGTTTTACCCCGATTGATTCGTGAGAATCGTCGATAAATAGTGAGATTAGATTTCTCTGAGAGAACCTTGAGAGCTCGGAGTTTAAAGGCGAAGGAAGCCTTGATTGAGCGAGCCATATGAGGGAAAGTGATTCCTTGGTACTTCTGCACATCACAGAGGTAAGAAACTCGAGCTCTAACCGTTGGTTCTGTGTATTGAATTTTGAGGTTTGGGGTAATCTTGAGGGGTGTTTTTAGAGGTGTTAGAGCCGTTATTCGGCTAGAACTCTGTAGAGTTTTGTACTCAGAGAGGTATTCTGAGGAGTTTAGAGCCTTGAATCATCATTAGTGATGAA
>PYAF01000845.1:673840-687603 GCA_007407185.1 Glycine tomentella
ACTAAGGTTGACCCTCTTAATATCAACCTTGTTATAGGTACGCTATTTTAATAGGCACATCTGTCATACACATTTATAACTATATTTACCCCTTGCAAAATACAATTATCTGATCCAAGAGTTTCAAGAAAAATGTCCACAATTTTAGGCAAAAAGAAAAACATATGTTTAAGAAAAAATTATGGCTACAAGTACCTGCAGACACTTGATTCTTCAGTCTCGAAAGCATCCTGAATATGGTACACAGCTTTGATATATTTTGAAAGCGGTATGACAAACTCAGATGGACTAGCCCTGCCCGTGATGTAGGTGTTAAAACAAGCATTATAATTTCTAATAGTTTTTAATTATCAGATTCAGAAATGGAAATGTAGATAATAATTTCAACCTTGGGTTATAGAACACTGTAAAGCAGCTAGAGAAAGCATGTGGTTATGTGAAGTCAAGAAAAGACATTTCCAAAAATGCAAGAGTGGAACAGAAATTGCAACTAGAGATAAATAGTAACCTCTAAAGAAGGAGAGCAGTTGCAGAAAGACAAGGCTCTTTTGCACCATTGCAGTGTAGAATCCCCTAGGCCTAAGTATATTGATGCATTAAATAGTAGTCTTGATTTTGAGTTCTAAGTATATTGATGCATTAAATACTTAATGGCACTATAACTCCTGCAAGGGGAGCAAAGTTTCAGAAGACTGCTTCACCTACAGCTCGGCATATCAGTCCTTTTACTATTAAGAAGAGAAAGAAGGTAATACCAAATTTGACAAAGCTTTTTAGGGGCAAGAAAAACACTAGGGATAGACCGTGAATTCAAAATAGAAAAAGTGATAATTATGGCTCTTTATCACTGCTAAAATTTAGAAGCAGGGAATAGTGTGTGAGAGGCAACATATCTGTTAGGATTGCCATGTAATTCCCATCACATAACCCATGTTCTCACTATGTCCATTTCCCTCCCTTTTTTCATAAAATCATTCCCACATCAATAAAGTAATTAACCCATTCTTTACTCCCTTAATATTGAAAGTTGACCCTCAAGAATTACCAAGGACCAACCCCTAATGGCTTTTGTTTTAAACAAATTCTTTTGAAAATCTAAAATATAAAATAAGTTACCCTTCTAATCAAAAATATCTGAAAAAAAGAACTATCTCCATTAATCATTACTAGGAAAAAAGAGGCACACCGTGCCTCTGCAATTTTTTGAAAAAAAAATAATAAACTTAAATAATAGTGGACAGTTTTTATGAATAGTGAGGTGTGGTCAGTGGAAGAGAGAAGTTATATGAATAAAAAAAAAGATTTTAAAAGGTAGTTTTAAGGGTAAAAAGTGTCAAATTAACTATAAAGCAAAAAAGTGTATAAACCATAAACAAAATATTCACTAAATATACTTTTAAAAATTTGTCAACCCCAAAGACAATTCAATAATAAATGTAGGACAAATTTATTCAGTCAATTTCACAATATGACTAGAACATTAATTAAAAATTGACTAGGACTAGAACATTAATTAAAAATTGACTAGGATAATACAGTAGGAGAGCCACCATGGCTTCTGACTTGAACAAAAATTGATCAGATTGCAACTATAATTATTTGGCCTCCTAAGAATGTTTTAATCTTTTAGAAGCTTTTAATTATTTATTCTTTTATTGTGTTTATAGTCAAAGTGAATAGCACACCTCCTTATTAATATCCACTTGGCCAATCCTTTGATGTGAATATCATTACTCTAACTTAGTTTAAAATAACAATATGTGAAAATAAAACCTATCTATATTAAACACTCTACCTGTATCTAGTCACAAAGTAGTGAAGGAAAAGGCTGATTTTAAGCATGTCCCATTCCTTTAATTTCCAGGACACACCCTACCTCCTGCTCCAAGCAACAAGTTGTGATTATGAGACTTCAAGCCTTTCTTTCAATAAATTTTTTTTAAAAATTCTCTTATCTATTAAATGAAGAAAAATTGAATATATTTATTTTATTCATTTAACTCTTCCTCTAACATTCTATTATACTACATTCAATCCTTTTTAATAAGAAACAAAAATGATAGTATAAAATATATTTCTTATTTATACCTATGTTGGGACTTCTTAGGCATCTAGACTTCTAGTAGTAGTAAAAGATCATGTGAACACCAGCTAGCAAGTAATTAGCAACGTTAGTTTTGCAGCCTGCAAAAACAATAAAACAATGTAGAAGTGAAATGAAGTTAAGCATGTATAAACCTTGTCCTTTCTTAATCTGGACATGAATAAATAAATTGTTAAAGTGAAAGGCAGTGCCTGACCTATTATAGTAATTAGCATTATTATAGTAACTAAGATATTTCACTTACAGTAAAAGCAGTTAAAAAAGTCATGCATAGACATACATAGGTGTAGATATAATACACTGCAGAAGACATACCCAAAGATCCACAAAGATACTGCAAGAAGCAGTTAGGAAAAGAGCATTAGAGTTACCAGTAGATTTTGAGGCACAGCAGATTTTGAGCTGCAGCAGTTAGGAAAAGAGCACTAGAGTTACCAGCAGACTGTCATAGGTCATAGTGGCAATGCACAAGTCACTTGATTATTACATGATAGCAATATGCAAACAAGAGATAGAACACAGAAGAAATTTCAGCAACATCAAAATATATGCACACAATCATAATAATGCCACCATGTCTCATAAAAACAAAACAAACCAAGAAAAATAGACCAAGCCGGCAATATCCAAGATAGATTTCAAGTCGCTTCACAAAACATAAATTTGAAAATACCCTGTAAATCTTATAAAATCTATGATTAATTGATTAAATCTAAAACTGTCTCTGCAGACAATAAGTAATAAATTATTATTTATTTTTTCTTCTTCACAGAGCCTCCCAGAATACAATTGATATACTCATCTAGGAAAATCAAATGTTACCATTGCTACCTCTTTAAGAACCTATGTATGTCAAATGAGGCCAAATTTATTTTATAAATTAATTTTTTTATAACAATAGTTACTGATGAAAATAATTCAAATATATAAATGTTTGGTTCTATTTTAGAATTTATTTTGACTTTTAATTTTTTAATACATAATTATATAGAAAACGCATTTTGCTTTAAATTTGGAATGCTTTTAATTGATTTTATAAATTATAGAAAACGCCTTTATAAATGTACTTTATACTTAAAAAAGAAAACAAAGTAGTATATAGTTTTTGGTTGACCAAAATAAATAATACATTTTTTATGAAATGAAAATATAATAAAATTTCATTTCCTTTTTTAATGAAAATTGAAACCCTTAACTATTTAATAAATAATAATGAACTTTCATAGACAAAACATTAACAAAGATTCCAAATTAATATTTATTTACAATAAAAAAAAGTAATGATGAATTTTTCAATAATTTATTGTGCATGGAAAATAATGCAATAATCGATTAAATAATATTATCATAAGTTATAAAATTTGAAAGTTATAAAATTCCTGGAAACTATTGTCAGGAAAATATTTTATAAAATAAGAACCTTTAAACGGCAGAGAAATTAAAAAGTAATACATCACCTACACTTAAAAAAAAACTTATGTGTGCACGAGTTTCTGAACATTTAAACCCACTTATAAACTTTGCCAAAGACCTTAACAAACTAGCAGCATATTCAATATTTTAAAGTTGGAAGGCTGTAAGATAAAACCAACACTTTATTACACTGTGTGAGGAGACATTAACTTTTGCTTCAATCCTAACATAATAAGACTTCTCAGGACAATTAAGAGTCATAATATTGAAACAGAGGCAAAAAAAGGTCTGACAAAACAAAATTTTAAGTTCATGGTAAGCAAATTTAAACAAATATGAGTAAAAGATAGTTATCTTACTGCCTCTTTGCTTCAATATCCTTGCTGAAATCAATATTGGGTTCATTGTCAAGTTGAATGCAATTTATTTTACCATAAGATCAAACAGCAATAATATCACTGCATCACATTAAATAACCCGATTAGTTTCATTTCAAAGGATCCCCTTCAAGAAGCCGAGCATCTGCAGGAATAATATCTCCAAGTTTGATACTGATTATGTCACCGGGAACCAGGACCGCAACATCTTGCTCATTCCACCTACCATCTCAAAGAACCTTCACAAACACAGTCATGAGAAATGAAACTATAAAGGGAAAAAAAGAAATAAAAGATTCCTTCCAGATGCAAACTGTACCAATAAGAATATGGAATCCACACAGTTCTGAGATAAAACAAAAAGAAAGACACTGAGTTCGACACCTTTGCTTTTGGAGCGAGCCGAGCCATGAGAGCTGCTGCAGCATTACTAGCATTTTTCTCCTCAATGAAACTGATAGTTAAATTGATGAGAAGCAAGGTAATGATACCCACAAAGTCTTGCCAATCAGGAGCCTTCCCCTGTAAAAAAAAATTAAGAAACAAGTTTAAATAATCAAACTTACAAACTCACCTTCATTGCCAATATAAACACTCAAAAATTAAGTGCACTCACCCACTCTTCAACCACGCGCAAATCAGAAATGACCTTAACATTCCACCAAACCAAATCAGAAAGAGGGAG
The DNA here is from genome assembly GCA_007407185.1 of Glycine tomentella. Taxonomy (NCBI): domain Eukaryota; kingdom Viridiplantae; phylum Streptophyta; class Magnoliopsida; order Fabales; family Fabaceae; genus Glycine; species Glycine tomentella. Next base: position 678,420 of record PYAF01000845.1, read on the forward strand.
GGAAAGAGATTAACCTCTGTTTTCCAAACTTCGGCGCCGTCGACCTCAGAGGCTCGGACCACCGGTGTCTTCGATCTAGAACTCGAACCATGTTCAACTATCTCTTTGTCCCTCTGCCTCAGTCGCACTGCGTCGTCGCCGTTGAAGCCGATCTTAATGTCGTCGTCACAGTTCACACTCATCGCCGCAGGTCGCATCCACCATGGCAAGCATCATCGACTAAACCTACATTCTGGTTCGGATGGGATAGGAAAGAGAGGGCGGAGGTAGAAGAAGGTTCTTGAGAGGGACGGAGTCACAGAGGGAACCAAACACACCGGCTGACGGAGGTGCACGAGCCTAGGTCAAGGAAGGTCGCGATGTTGTGTGTTTGAGACTGAAGGGATTTAAAAAAAATCACCTTTAAATTCGAAGACGGGTTATAAAAGGAAACGACTTTGAATACAAAACAACACAGATTCTGAGATGGTTGTTTTATAACTGTCTTTGTAAATTTTAAATTATTTACAAAATTGTCACCGCCTCCCATTCAAAGACGGTTTTGGTACAACCGACTTAGAATGCGCGTCTTAAAATAGCTCTTTTGCAGTAGTGATTGTATCTTATCATTTTAATTTATGAAGCTGAAGATATTTTTCTTAAAGAGAAGAAAATTATATGATTTTTCTTGTATCTACATGTCACCTTTTATGAGGAAGAAGAATTCAATTCCAACATGACTTCACACATGACATTCCTTAAGAGGAAGTAAAGTTCAACTTGAATTTTCTACCAAAGAAGCAAAGTTCAATTCGAACTCTTCTACCTAAGGATAATATTAAATAATAGAACTTTAGAGATTTCCAGAAACTGACTTCAATTACAGTATAGATAGTTCACAAGCAGTCTACACAGAGTGCTACACAAACCTTACATACAAGATTGCTCTTACTTTAATTCTGATTGGTCTGTACTATTTTTGATCATCAAAATTACTAAACCATTTTATTAAATAAATCTGGACACCCCATAATTTAGAGAAAATTCTATAGATTCTATTTATTATTTTTCCATATTTTTCCAATGCTTGAATTCTTCTGACTAATGTTTCAAAGTTGTCACCTTATAAAATTCATAGAAATTCTATTCTAGAATTTCTTGTCACAAACTATTTTGATATTCTGCCAGTCAAGAGTATGCTGTAATTTCATCGGGTTCTCACAAAATCTCTAAGGATATCTGGTCATTTCTGGCCTGAAGGGCATTATGGTAAATTCATCATTCATCCTAGGGGCATAATTGTCATTTTCACCATAAAATATCTAGCCAAAAATATCTAAGGGTATTCTTGTCATTTCCAAAATATCCAAGGGCATTCATGTAATTTTAATCTTAAAATATCTCACTAAAATATTTAGGGGTATTTTTGTAATTTTCAAAAATATCCAGGAGCATTATCGTCATTTTCACCTTAAGGGCATTTATGTAATTTCTGATTTAAGGAAAGGTAATATAGTCATTTCTCTTCAAACATTTTTGTAATATCTCTAATCAATATTTCACCCAAATAATTTAAATATAGACCAATCAAATCTTACATAACCTAACACTCACATCAACAGTTGCACAAGAATAATTCATACAATATATATTTGTAGTTATTGAATTTTCAGGGTGTTACAAAACCTGCAAGATATCTCTTGTTGGGAGAACCATACTAGGCTGTCACCATTGAAAGAGATGACGATTTCACTAGTTACGACGTTGCACTTGAAGATGTTGATGCTCAGGAATGGCTTAGGACTATGAATTGTGAGATGGAATCTATGCATTCTAACTTAGTTTGGTCTCTTGTAGAAGCACCTAAAGGGATAAAACCCATTGGGTGTAAATGGATATACAAGAGAAAGAGAGGATCAGATGGAAAGGTTGCAACCTTCAAAGCTAGATTGGTGGCCAAAGGGTACACCCAAATAGAAGGTGTAAACTATGAAGAAACCTTTTCGCCAGTAGCCATGCTTAAGTCTATCCGGATTCTCTTAGCTATTGCGGCAAGTTTCAATTATGAGATTTGGAAAATGGACGTCAAGACTGCTTTTCTAAATGGAAATTTAGAAGATGACATCTATATGCAACAACCAAAAAGGTTCATAGTAAAAGGGCAGGAACACATGGTATGGAAATCGCAAAGGTCTATTTATGGACTTAAGCAAGCATCCAGGTCATGGAACATTAGGTTGGATTAAGTCGTTAAATCTTATGTTTTTGAGAAAATTCCTAATGAGCCATGTGAATATAAAGCAATCCAAGGGGAAGCAATATTTTTTTGGTGTTTTATGTAGATGATATACTCCTTATTGGAAATGACATTGAGGTATTGTTAGGCATAAAGACCTAGTTGAATAAGCATTTTGATATGAAGGACCTGGGAGAGACAAATTATATTCTTGGTATTAAACTCTTACGAGACCGGAAGAATAGGTTATTGACATTGTCCCAGGCCTCCTACATCGACAAGGTCATTGCTAGGTTCAACATAGAGAATTCTAAGAAGGGAATTTTACCCTTCAGACATGAGATTCGTCTTTCTAAGGAGTATTCTCCTAAGACTCCTGAGCAAAGAGAACGCATGAGTAGGATACCTTATGCTTTGATTGTAGGTAGTCTAATGTATGCTATGTTGTACACCAAGCCAGACATCTGTCATGCAGTGGGAGTTGTTAGTCAGTACCAATCTAATCCAGGAGAGGAACACTGGATAACAGTTAAGCATATACTCAAGTATCTTCGAAGAAGGAGAGATTATATGTTGGTATATTCTAGTGGAAGTATTGAAACCATTGGTTACATAGACTCAGATTTCCAAGGAGACACATTGGTAATCAAGATAGTTTTACAAAGAGTTTGCCTGAACTTATGTTCGAGAGGCATGTTACATCTATGGGTCTTAAAAAGATTTTGTACTTGCTATATCTTTAGGAGATTGATTTTTCACTTTGTTTATTTTATGCTCTTTGAGCAAAACATCATGACATTAAATTTTTTTGAAAGTTATAAATGAGGTATTATTCATTTATAGTATGTACACAAAATTTACAAACACCAAGGTCCAGATCAATTGCAGTGTATATGATCATATGGATACGTTCATGGAGGACTTGATCATAGGTTCTTACAATTGATGAATTGGTTCACAGCTGTTAAATTAAGTTGAGCGCTTTATTTAGGCTGCAATATTTTATGAAATGGTCTTGTCCGAGCCATTGTAAAATATTGGTGTGAATTAATGTTCGCATTGAAAGGGTTAAGGCGAGATTTGATTAAGGTTGTTTTTCTGTCATAAGTATCAAATCTCTGACTAACCATAGTTATGTGATTGTTTTTAATCTTGAGTTTATTACAAATAGGTAATTGAATAATTCCATTCTTTGATTTACCAATGGGTGAGGTCCGACCAATTGACGACCAATAACTCAATATTTTGGGAGGAAAAATTATTTGATTATCAGTATTTATGACATAAATAACATGAAATTTGTAGGATATGTCCCCTTGATATGTTTCGGTACTTGGACATTAAAGACAGTGGTCAGTGCATGTAATCTATTAGAGAAACTATCAAAGTCAAGGGAATAAATAATTGATTGAATAACAGAAATCTCATCAATCAGTTGTCGACATATTATAAAGGGGCGATGCATATTCGAGTTATATATATATATATATGTATATATATATATATATATATATATGTTATTGATCTTGGAGTTCAACTTTGGACTTTTAGTGGAATAGCACCGAATTATATAATCAGTTATTGATTATAAGGAGCCTTGATTAATAATAGATTGTAGATCCCCGTGTTAGCTTGAAAGAAAGGGTGAGACATTTTCAGTTGATGATGAAAAGTGAGTTACATGGTTTTGAGCTTTAAGCTTAAGTTTGTACTCAAGAGCAAGTGGGAGATTGTTGGAAATGCTCTTTATACAAAAGCTATTGGGCTTAAGTGTATGGTAAGGACACAAGAGACTTAGGTTTAGGTTTCTTAGTTTCCTATATAATAATCTTATTTGTTCTAGACAAATACAACAATTGTCGTCATCTTTATGAAATAGAAAAGTACCAACACATTTTTTTTCCTTTATTTAAGGATAGTACGAAAAATTTATCATTCTTAATTGATTGAGGAAATCAAGAGATGACTCACTAAAGAAAAGGAGATTGCATTCACGTTTCAAGAGATAATTATCTCTTTTTGATTAGAAAGACAATGATGATCTTATAACATTTAAATGTATTAGGTCCAATACATTTTCGCATATTCTTAGAAATCCTTCAAATAGTCCTCGAAGTAGTCATGACGGCATGCAAGACCCTCTTTTTATTTCTCTTTTTGTTTTCGTCTTCTTCCTCTCTTTGCCTTAACTCACTCTTAATAAGTTCTTCAACGAAAACCCGTCCAATTTGAACTCCGAGAATTGTAGCGATGTTTAGTAATGATGTTTTTATATCTTGCAGATTGGAACGTTCCTGAGGTAGGATGAAATGTGCTTATTTTGCGCTGTATCCAATCTAAGTGTTGGGGTTCAGGGTAGAGAATTGTTTGTGGCTAAGGAATTCTTCACCATCAGATTTGAGGTAGTATTCAGTTCGAATATTTGTTAATCCATACCTGACTTTTCTAATTCAAAACACATTAATAATGATCAAACATTAATTTATTTATGTTCTTTGGGCAATTTTAATTTGAAAAGCATCTCGTTTGAGCTTTATGCCAAAACAAAACTCATAATTGGACGAAATTTGAGGTTGTAACCGAATCTCTCTATTTCCAATTTCCATTACTTTTCTCTGAACTCATTATTTATCATATATGGCCAAAGGAAAAAGAGTCCTAACTTTTTACCAGCTCCTTTTATATTTTTCTCGGGACCCATGTTTTTATGACCCCTACTCATTGGCAACTAAATCACATGCAATAGCAGTCTTCTTTACTTTAATTATATTTCAAAATTATCGTTGCATTCTAAATCTTAATAATTTCTTTTTTAAGAGGCAAGGATGGTTATTTTGAGTAGGATAAGAGATGGACAAATTCGTTAGCTTTCTCGATCAATATAAGTAGGAGGCCCAATGTACATTTATGTAAAATAAGTATTGATATAAATCAAATAATGTAAACAAAAAGGGTAGTTCTTTACTTATTTAGCTTCTGTAAGTGTAACCTTTTAGAAATTTTCTGCCTTGGTCTTTAGTGACGTCATAAATTAAACTTAATCTCCGTTATCATATTTTTATAGAAGTTTATCTCTCTTTTTGTTGGATAAAATAAATTAGAAAATAATATATGTGTTCAAATTTGTATCCTTCCGAAAATTATTCAAGGCCCTGGCTATTGATTTCTGTTCATTCTAAGCAACAATGATATTAAATTATTTTATTAAAGTTGTGATTTTGTTCTATATGTATATATGATCATTTTATTTGTATTATGTTTATATGCGTCGTCTTTTATATATAAATGATCAATGTTAAATCTTGATAATTTATATATAAATTTATAACCTAGAATTTATTTTCATCCCAAGTACTTTAAACCCAATGCGTGTAAAAGTTGTGATAAAAAAATTCAACAACTTAATAAAAATTGAAACAAATTGAGAAAGCAAACACACATGATTCGGAGATCCAAAAGAAGTTTCTGCTTTTCTCTTTATTCTTCAAATTGTTACATTTTTTTTGTTATGAGTTATATTGTTTTGAGTTTAATGATCAATAAGAATGTAAAACTAGCTTATCATAAAAATTATAATTCGTCATTAATATAATTTTAAAAATAATTATCATAAAAATCAATAAATTTATCGTAGTAGACCTTAATTAAATAAGGGTATAAATTTTTTTACATCAATGTATAATTTTTCTCTCTATTGTTTTTATATACGTTTTTTTAACATCTTTTTTTCAATTTTTTTAATTAATCCTTCTTAATTACATTATCTTATTCCAAGCTTTCATCTCTTTTCTTTTTATCTTTCTTTTAGTTGTCTAACAAGCTATATAAATGGAATTTCTGTTTTTCTTTATTTTGGATTATGCCAACACTCACAATACGTATTTTTTGAGTTATTTATTTATAACATATTTCTAGAATATTTTCTTACAACTTATCTTTCCTATCACATTATTCATATTCCCGCACTTTTTCTATTCTTTTTCCATCTCTTTTAGTTGCCGAGAGTTATATATATATATATATATATATATATATATATATATATATATATATTAAAAAACATTGATGGGAGTATAATTTCTCTGTTGTTTTCGGATCTCTTGTATAATTACCCAGCAAACAAGATGAATAATTTTAATAATGATTTATTGCATTATTAGACAATAATCATAACTAGCAAAGAGATAAGATATATATAGCTGTATTATTGCGTGTTGTACATGTATCGTTTTGATGGCTAAAGAGATTTGATGGAAACGGGAAATAGAGTTTGCCAAGTATCATTGGATGCCAAAGATGACGATTATATTCTTAGATTTAGGGGTTTGATAAATTTGATTGTTTTTCTCTTAAAACATTTAGCAGTTATCAATTGAAATACGAGAATTTAATCAATCATTTATAAGTAATATTACTAATATAGTATTTTTTTTTGTAAACAAATTTACATATTTGTTTCGGTATTTAACAAATTTACCTATTAATATAACCAAAATAATTTACTTTTGCTATTCGAAATGAGTTGGATCTAATTTGTTGACCCGTTTTCTAATTATAAATAACTAGTTGCATGGCTAGTTGCACACTTTATAGAATAACCAATTATATATTTATGTGACTTTTCTTAATATATATGTTTCTTATTTCTATCTGACTTCAATTTTCTTTTAAAAAAAATATCTTACTAACTTTTATTCTGATTCTGACACACACGCGTATTTATTAATTTGAATATTTTAATTTGAACAGGGTTTAATTACAATGCATACATGTGAAAATTCTCCCTATATTTGAAAAATCGGATTTCAAACTCGTGACAAACAATGGGGTATTTTATGAATTAATTAAATAACAGGACAGACATAGACGTGGAATATTATTTGGGAGCCCCCAGTACTATCAGAAATTATTATGTATTCTAAGACATTACGTTTTTATAAACCGAATAATATCTATAGAACATGTATTCAAGATTGGTTTTTAAGTTATGAAAAAGAATTAGTAACATTTAAATTACTTATTACGTGAAGATTAATACAAATCATAATAGTTCTGTAATTTAAATGTTACTAATTTTTTCCATTTCCAGAGCTGCTAGAAGGTTGGTTTTCGTAAATGAGGACTTCAGGATAGAAAGAAAAAAAGTACTAAACATTTGCAAATGCGTACTACCTTGATTCCAAAAAGAAGTATATACAGGTTAATTAAGGATGATGATTTTTTTTTTTTCTGAAACAAATTAAATGATCCCTCGCGCCTTTGCCCTTTGAGCGAAAGATTAGATGCCAAACCCGAAAAAAGCAGAATCAAATCAATAAAATAATCATGGGTGCATGTTTAGCCACGATTGTTATTTATTGCTTGATCACGTTCACGTGCAACTTTTATCGTTGAAGTACTATGGATGTACAAATAGATTAAATTGGATACGTCATGAATGTGAATACGTTTTTTTTTTTTCTTTTAATAGAAGATTTACAAATTGTGTTTTGATTCTTCAACTTTCAATTAAACTTAGATTAGTTCATGAAATTTTAAATTGATGAATATAATTTTCTAACTTTAAAAATATGTAAATTTAGCCTTTCAACCTAGCATTATTGACTTTTTTTACTGTTATAAAATTAGAAAAAATATTAAATTCATAGATTTTAAAAAATTAAGGAAATAAATTCATCAATTCAAAAATATAAAACCGAAATTCAATTTTAACTGAAAATTTAAAATTCAAAAACACATTTTTCTCTGATCGTGCAAACAAAGCAAAACTAAAGAAAGAAGACGAAAAATTGCTCACGACACCAGATCATGATGTGGGCCACGGGCCGAATTTATGGAGAAAAGTGAAACAATATGATTGATATTTGTTAGGAGTTATCTTAAAATATCTTTAATAATAGTTCTCAAATTAAAATTTTAAATTATTTTTTATTAGATTTATAATGTCATATAAGATTAAAGATTTTTTAAGATTTTTTTATTTTTTTTTTAATGGTAAATCTTATTTTGAGATTTTAGGAAGAGAGAAAAAATAAGAAAATTATTCTTTTTTGAACAATGTGCAGATCTTAAAGGATCTTCTACAAGAACTCATGATGTTGGAGATCTCTTTAACTCTTTTATTGGGAGATCTAGTGAAGATCAGAACTTGAACACAAAATCCTTACTCTAGATCTTACACTAATTTTGTGTTAATTATTGTAATGTTCAATCAAATAATATCATTATTTAAAAATGCATAAACAATTTAACTTTTTTAAAATATAAAAATATCAAATTCTTCATAAATAAGTAAAATGAAAAAAAATACAATAAGAGAATTTTAAATTATTCTTAATTAATAATTATTCTTTCAAAAATAATAATTAAATATGATAATAAATGTGATAATTTATCATAATTATCAAATTTTTAATTCTTATATAATATTTCAAAGAAGAAAGGGATAAAGACTTAGAGGGGATGCTGGTTCTTATGTAAGAATCACATTTTCATCTTAAATATTAAATTACACTCACAACTTCTATATTTTTTTTTTAAAAAATTATACCTGATATTTTTCATTTTTTATACATTATTTTTGCCTCCTCTCTGTTAACATCGTTAACTAAGATCCATTGAAATATCTGAGTAAACAAAATTATTCGTTAGAGTAAATTACAATCGTACCTCTGTGTTTTTCTCAAATTGCATCCGATACCCTCCATTTTTATACATTATTACTTTTACCACCTTCTGTGAACATCGTTAACTAATGTCAATGTCCAAGGAACTGTAACGCCCCCTTCATCCCGAGGGTCATTACCAAACATAATCACAACACATAAATAATTAATCAGAGTTATAAGCAGTTTGGAAGCACATATATATAAGAGTGACATCAACAAATGTCATCATCAGATACACTGTACATATCATATGGTGAATATACATAATCTCTGTTTAGGTACAAAACTGTACAAATAACCC
>PYAF01000845.1:687703-730786 GCA_007407185.1 Glycine tomentella
GGTAAATATAGTTATAAATGTGTATGACAGATGTGCCTATTAAAATAGCGTACCTATAACAAGGTTGATATTAAGAGGGTCAACCTTAGTACAATGGTAAGGTTGCTGTCATGTGAGCATGGGGTCTAGTTGTGAAATAACCTCTCTAGCTTGATAACATGGTAAAAATGCATGCATTATACTCCCTAATCGTTTTCTGGATTAGTAACTAGTGTGATTGAATGTATTAGTAACTAGTATGATAGAACCAACTAGTGTGAAAAATCAAAAATAAAAAATAAGAACGAAAGGAATAAAAAAAAAGAAACAAACAAACAAAGACGGTTTGACCGTCTTAGAATGTACACCTACTAAGACGGTTAAAGCTACTAACCGTCTTAGAAAGATATTCAAAAAAAATCCTTCTCCAGAATCTAAGACGGTTATCTTTAAAACCGTCTTAGAAATGAGAACAAACTAAGACGGCTAGGGGCTAAAATCGTCTTAAACATTCTAAGACGGTTGAGTCACGTAACCGTCTTAGAAAGTACTTTTAAAAAAAAAAAAGCTTTTAAGACGGTCCAACAACCGTCTTCGTATGTCCGACTTTCTAAGTCGCTCGATACAAAGACGGATGCGGAACCGTCTTTGAAAGGGTCAAATAACCGTCTTAAAAGCCTCTTTTTGTAGTAGTGAATCATGAAGGCTTAAGAAATATCTAGCCACTTGTAACTCATTATTAATATAGGAATAAGAAAGTTATCATATATGTGCACAAAATGAGAAGAAAAATCTTCTCTTGTTCCCTTGATAAATCACGTGAAGGAGGAGGAAAAATGGAGAAGTTTCATGGCTTGAAGACAAGTGGAAGGACACTTGGAAGCAAGATGTTATGTCTTGAAAGATATTAATACAAAGTAACATGAAAATGAAGTAAAATTTCTCTCTTTTCTCCTAGAATTCACGTGAAGCTTAGAGAATCATGGAGAAACTTCATGATTTAAGACACTTGGAAGGAAAAGAGGAAGAAGCTTCATGAATTGGACAAGTGGTGGGACACTTGTAAAATTCATGACAAGTGTAGGGACACTTGTAAATTAAGTCATCATGACTTAGAAGATTTTTTATAAATCTAGTTAGAATGGAATGGAATGACATGAAACTTAGTTACAATGAAACCAAATGGAAGTAACTAGCTAGGAAGGGTAGAAATATTCATGAATATTATATTATTTTCCAACCACTATATAAAGGAAGGGGGGTACCTAAGTGCAAGTCATTTTCTAAGACCACTCCTTTTCTACAAAAGTCACACGTGAACTACCCTCCATCTCCCTTTCATTTCACTTTCATCTTCTTCTTTTAAAAGCTTAAATCAAATAGGAAAGACCCCACCATCTTAGAGAAATCACGTGAAGAAGAGCTAGCTAGGAGGAAGTGAACAAGCTTAACAAAAAGGTTATAAGGTATGTATAGGGGAGTTTATGCTAAAGATAGTTTAAGTGTTGTTTTGTTTGAATAAGTGTTTGAATGTTCATGTGTTGTTGAGTGTTTCCATGAAGTTCATATGTTGCTTAAAGTTTCTAAGAATTTCTCTATGTTCCATGTGTTGCTAAGTGTTTCTATAAATCTCCATGAAGTTCATGTGTTGTTGAGTGTTTCTATAAACCTTTGTACATGAATAATATGCTGAGATTCTGTACATGAATATAAAGTTGAGTTCTATACTTTATGTTGAGTTTCTGAGTAAAGTATGTGAGATATAAATTAAAGACTGATGTTGAAAATAAATATGAGATGATGAAAAAAGTTATACCTTAAAGTGAATCAGTCTTATATGTCTCATATGCATATGACCGGCGGGGGTTAGTCCGCGTTATTACCTCGAGAGGAGGTGTGTCAGATAGTTATAGGAACTGAGTACGAGCGTTCAGACAAGAGATGTCTGAGCTGTGGGGTGCTTCGGCAGTGGGGAACTCACACCACCCATGATGATCACATGTAGTGTGGGTGACCTTTCTGTGCACCACTGTGACACCTTGACTGATCGTGCAAGTTTTGGACCATTGGACTGGGGCTATCTTGACTATTGGTACCAATTATTGAAAGAGTTCAAGAGAATCATGCATCATGATAAGAGTCTAAGAGAATCATACATCTTTGAGGATGTTATGAAAATCTGCCTATTGAATATATATATATATATATTGTTGCTTAAATTATGTTTATCATAAACTTACCCTGTGCTTTGTGTCTGTGGTTGACATCTGTCATGACCTCGATTTTATTCGGGCGAGCAGATGAACAGTAAAGAGAGACTATTAGTTGTATACAAGAAGAGGATTTTGTTTGAAGATGTGTTATTTGAAGATGATATGTTTGAAGATGTATTCTGTTGTGATACAAGGTTTTAGTTATTTGTACTATGTAATAGAATTGATACCAGTATGTATTTTATTGTACATCAGATTTATAAAAATCAATCAGTGAGGAAAAATCCTTTGTACTCTTATTATATGTTACTTCAGAATTATAAATATTACTCAGTAATAGAAATTTATGGTTTGGTATGTTTAAGTAAATCGAAAAGAATTTTTCGTTAAAAATCAATAATAACAAGATTGTAAGTTGAGGTGTTACAGGTTTATGAATCATTCTCCCACTACGACTTCGCCTAACTTGTTGTTGTGCATCTACAGGAGAATCCAAGTTAATTGGATCAATAATTTCTTAAAGATCCTCATTAGGTGGATTAACCAATTATTCTTGATTTTGTTCTTCAACAAGTGGTACTTGCATTTCTACAGGTTCCGCTTGTAGATCATTATGCTGAACTTCTGGTTCTGTATCTAGTTCCTATGTATGTTCACCTTCAGGTATAATTTCCCCTCTTTGAAAAATCATAGGAACATAAGATGGAACTACTTGAGGTTGAGTTAAAACTTGACCTGAGACAAGCTCATCAAGAACAATCAAACTCTTTGGTTTGTAATTTTTTATACATTCTTCCTCTAGGAGAGTCACATGAGTGCTCACCAAGACCATTTTACCTTTTAAACTATAAAACATCTAACCTCTAGTTCTTTTAAGATAGTCTACAAACATGCACACTGTTGTACGTGATTCCACTTTATTTGGCTTCTGTTGTAAGACATGTGCCGGAGCATCCCAAATCCGAATATGGTTCAAACTGGGTGTGCGCCTATTCCATAGTTCTGTGGGTGTCTTTGAAACAGATTTAGATGGAACTAAATTCAGTAAGTACATGATAGTTTCTAAGGCATATTCCCAAAATGATTTAGATAGAGACAAATACCTAAGTATGGACCTCACCACTTCTAAAAGGGTTCTGTTTCTCCTTTCAGCAACTTCATTCTGCTGGGGTGTCCCTGGAGAAGATAGTTGTGAAACTATCCCCTCCTTTGTCAGGTAACACATGTTAAGACTCTTGGCAAGCGTACCAATTTTTCATTGTAAGTTACACAATTTATAAAAGTTTGTCTCCACAGGGACTTGAGCTACTCAGTTAAACCAAGTAAAACTTAACAGTTCAATAGTTATGTACAATAAGGATGAGCAGAATTTCATGTGATTATGGAAGTAACGGAAAATTACGAAACTAGTAAAATGAAATATATTTATGAGATAGTGGGATTAGGTTTCATCATTCATACCCTCAGTATTCAGTTAACTTTACCATGTATAAATCATTATTGATGCACACATTATTTCACCCTGAATCGATCCCTCGCATTCGAGAATCCTAAGGATATCTACCGAATATCGATCCCTCACATATGAAGTAAATACCCCAGCATTATAATCATAATCGCATGCTATTTGCAATCAAAACGTTATGCCCTATTCCTAGCAACATAACATAATGAGTAAAAATCATTGAATTCAAATTCTAAGGACACTTTCCAGTCAAGCTTAGAATCTAATTTCCTGAAACTAGTGATCAAGTAGAATCAAGCATTAAGAACAGAATGAAACTACCAATAAGGAATAGAAAAGATTCATGCATAAATAAATATTAAAAGAGATACACAGAGGTAAGAAGATTACATTCAATCCTTAAGAGAAGCTAGCCAATTATTGTGGAGAGCACCTCCTCAATGGAAAAATTGATGAAGGGAACCATCACCGCTTCTTTCCGCAGAGTCTCCACACTAATCCTCACTTCTCTCACTCTCCTAACCTCCCTAATACTATTATTTAAGTTTCCTAAGCTAAATAACCAGCCAAGTCTTCCAAAGCATCCAAGGCATGCCTTTCTCCTTCAATTTTTGTGGCTATTTATAAAATTTGGTCAGCTGCTTATGTCCACTCGCCCAGGCGAGTGGTTTTGCCTGTGTTTGCCCGCCTGGGCGAGCTAATCATATCTCCTTGGAACTTGAAGCTCACTTGGACGAGTGATTTAGCCTGAGGATGTTCGCCTGAGCGAGTTAAAGACTTAATGGTGAAGAAAGGTCATAGGCCTAGACAAGTTCTGGGCCATTTTGCTTCTGACACCTCCCAAATTTGATTTTTATGCCCCTTTTGCTTGCTTTGCTTGCTTGGATGCTTTGGATACCATCCGAACCTGTCAAAATACAAAATATGATTGACTAATCTTCCAAAATGTGAAAAACAATATTCATACAAGTACTAAATACAAATCAACTAGGTTTAGGGTAAGTTTACAAACAAATTTACTGAAGTCAAAAAGATAACTGTCAGCATTGTAATCCTAATTTTACTAAAATAGGGCACTTATCACTCCCCCTAACCTAGAATCTTGCTTATCCTCAAGCAAAATAAATACACTATGAGTATAGAAGATACTTTTAATATGAACATGCTTTGTAAAGAATCAACTTTCAAAAAGTGATCAGAACAAAAATTTTCAAATAGTCAACCTCGAGAATTTGAAACAAGATGAAATTTCTCAAAACCAAATGTGATTAAGATCAAGTCACATTTCATTTCTAAAGAACATAAGAGGAAACACCTGTTTGATTCAGACAGGGGACAATCTCTCAAAGGTGTTTAATTCTCCCACAGGTAAGTGTTTATTCTCAATTCCAACACTGATATGTCATAGATCAATTTTACAGTTCATTTCCCATCGAATCAAAGTACATAATTATCATGGATCCTTAGGACTTTTAGGGTTGGGCCTGGCTAGAAAGGAATTTTGATTTTTCTGGATATTCAAAAATACCTTGAGAATAGGAGAGCAAATAAAGATAAAACAATGTTATCATCACTTCCTATTTCTTTTCCTATCAAGATTTATCATATCAATCCTTCCAATCATCCAACTTTCATAAACTTTTACAAAATTATGTACAATTCATAACACAAGGAATTTGTTTCCTTTTTCTTTTCTTCTTGTTCTTTTTCTTTCTTTCTTGTCTTATCTAGCTTTTAAATCACATGACTAGCCACTTTTAAAACAAAGTCTTTTTCATCACATTAGCTACCCAGCTGATAAAAGTTTCCAACAAAATAACATCCCCCTTTGCTCTCGTAACCTAAGGTATGGTAGGAAATTCTTATTCTAGGTTAGGGTTTAAAAAAAATATCAAGTGTTTGGCTCAAAAGGGTTTGGAAAATGATAAATCATTATATATTGGGATAGCTTTTTGGCCAGTGGCTTAAAAAATGTTCAAAAAGAAAGAAAGTCTAAATCATATCCATGAATCATATGTTATGACAATTAGAAATTCATGCGAAATTAACTACAAAACAGATCAATGACGACACTCAATGTAATTTCTGTGGTTGCACACACTCACTTAAGCTTAAGGTCTGTTTTCATGTTCAACTCAAATCAATGTTTCGAAAGATGTTATTTATCAATTCCATGTAAAAAGATTTGCATTCATTTGATCTTTGGAAAACCATTCATTTGTTTTTCATTCTCAATGTTTCCAAAATTCATTTTGTGGTGTTTTGATCCAATACAAAAAGCAAGTTTCAAATCATTTATCTGTTGATTCTTTTCAAAACATGTAAGTCAGTTAAGTCCCAAAAAGATTTATAAAACAAAAAATTTAATCAAAATATGTACTTTCCAAAAAGAGATAAACCTTTATGTGCACTACCAAAAAGAATCATAAATGCACACAACTTATTCAAGCAAACATCAAACATAGTAAATAACAAAGTACTAAACTTAAACTACAAAGCGGTAAAGAAATATAAAACAATATCACAGATTTTTGAAGATCATGGCTAAGGAGCTCAGATTACTCCATTAAAACAGGATTTGTCACGTTTTTCATCCTCAACTACTTTGCCTCCTCCTAATCAAAATGGACCTGTATCCAAGTTCTAACAAAGCAAATGATACATTCAAAAAGATAAGACATAAAATTCAAAATGTAAAGTTCAGACATATAATTTCTAAGCATAAGACATAAATTAAATAACATAAATAAAGCTTCTTTAACGTCTAATTAGGTGGACACCTTTGTTATGGCTTTGGCTCCCAGCAATTGGACAATAGTGATGAGCCATTGGCTTTTTGTCTTTTCCTCCAACATTTTCACCAGTTTCTTTTCTTTTTCAGAAAGACTTGAATGGTTGATAACTGGTTTCTTTGAATCACCTGTAAGAAAAACATGTTTAAAATTTTGAGGTACTGCGTTTACCTCCATTTGTGATTCTTGATTCTTTTCTTCCTCTGACAATTCTTCAAAGATGAACTGTTGGTAAAGAATTTTCTTAAAAGCATTTGGCTGTGGGAGATAATCTAAACTATCATTTTCTTCAGATTCACTCATCTCCTCTAATGCTTCAGCTAATATTTTCTCTGAACAATCTTTTCCTTGAACCAACCTCTTGGAATCATAAATTACTTCATCCAAGACATCTACTCTAAAACACTCCCTTGGTTCCTTTGGGTTGTTTGTTAAAAAAGGTCAACTTCTATGCTCAAATATTTGTGATGGACATCTACATTAATTTGAATTCAAAATCATAATAAATTTAATCATTAATCTAGAATTTGAAATTCATAATGATTATTAATTTGAATTCAAAATCATTTTAAAAGAAACCCAATCATTAATCTAAAATTTGAAATTCATAATGATTATTAATTTGAATTCAAAATCATAATAAATCTAATCATTAATCTAGAATTTGAAATTCATAATGATTATTAATTTGAATTCAAAATCATTTTAAAAAAAAATCCAATCATTAATCTAGAATTTGAAATTCATAATGATTATTGATTTGAATTCAAAATCATTATCTAAAATTTGAAATTCATAATGATTACTAATTTGAATTCAAAACATAATTTATTTAATTCTCTTATTATTTCCATAATAATCATTAATCTAGTCGTTGGGACCAAAGTTGTGAAAATCGGTCCGGTCATTGACACGGTCAAGGTAGTGGGTCATTGGGTCAGTGGTCCAGTGGATCAGTAATTGGTCTGATTTGACCCGGTATATATTAAAAATTAAAAATTGTATATGTATCTATTATATGCAAGTATATAATTAATATTATTTGAGTAAGAAAAATCTATCCATACTTCAAAATCCAAATTTAAAAAAATCCAAAACTTTTTAAAAATTTTTTCCAAAAAAATAATTAAAAATTGGAAACCCGACCGGTTCAACCAGAAACCCGGACCGGTCCAACTTGTAACTTGGCCGGGTTTTACTGGGTCAACCCGGATCAGTTGTATTTCCGGTCCGAACACGAAACCGGTCCAATTAGACCATCAGGTTCCAGTCCGACCGGCAGGTCCGGACTGGTTTCTACAACTATGGTTGGGACATAATAATCATTAATAAAATAATTTAAAATTAAAATTAATAATGACCATTAATTAAGCAACGGCCATAAACCTTAATTTTCTAAATTATCTCATTATTGTCATAATGATCATCAATCAAATAATTTTAATTCTAAATCAATCAAAATTATCATTGACATAACATAATATATGCATGATCAATTAATTATTTAATCATTAATACTGTGATATGACACAAATATTTTATATATGGCATGTTATCACACAAATCATGTTATCACATATAATCTATCTATTCATAAAAATGGTGATTATAAAACTTTAATCCATGGTTTCCTAAAAAAATAAAAAATATTTTCTTCTCCCTTTGCTGTTTTCAAGTCAGTCCATCCTAGACCTTCGATCACTTAGCCCACCATATGGATAGAACCACCATTGAGAGAGGAGCACCTGACCATTTGAACCACCGGAAAAAGACGCGATACAATCTTTTATGAGGCTCTAGTTCTTGTTACCATCATTTTTCTGTCCTCTTTCATGCTATGACCTTGGATTTTCCATAAAAGCTTAGGATAGTCACAGATAAACTCAAACAGTGACAGATATACATCTTTTGGATACAAAAATTGAACATTTCTCTCTTACAACAATAAAATTGCTAACCAAAAAGAAAAAATAAGGAGGAAACCTGATCATAAGGGACCAGCTTACTTGTTACATATCCAAAAGAAATATATTGAAATGTTCTACCATAGATTAAAGCACATATTTTATAAAATCATACATCTTATGAAAAAATTATAAAACATAACATATGTGTAATCCAACATAAATATAGAACCCTACGTGTCATATCACATAAAAGACTAGATCAACATCAAACATACAGCCTAGGCTCTGATACCAATTGAAGGATTCCTAAGAATCTGTGGAAGTGTATTGGACCTAGTATGTTTAAATGTTATAAGATCATCCTTGTCTTTCTAATCAAAAGGAGATAATTACCTCTTGAAATATGAATGCAATCTCCTTTTTTTTCTTTGGTGAGTCTTCTCTTGGTTTCCTCAATCAATTATGAATGACAAATCTTCCGTACTATTCTTGAATAAGGGAGAGGGAAAATGTGTGTATACTTTTCTATTTTATAGAGATTACAACAACTGTTGTATTTGTCTAGAGCAAATAATATTATTATATAAGAAATTAAGAAACTTAAACCTAGATCTTTTGAGCTCTTGTCATACACTTCAGTCTAATAGCTTTTGTATAAAGAACATTTCCAACACTATTAACCTCCTCTGGTTCTAGAGAAACATACAAAACCAAACTCCTTGCTCTCACATAACTTCGTGTCACATGAACTAAACATATCTCATATTTATTTGTCAATAACACTGTCATCAATGTTCTTTCCATAAAACTTTGATGGCGTGACTGATAAAGAACTATAAGAATGTTTCTAAATTATCGTCTGAAATTTTCTCTGTCATGAATTGTTTTCCTTCGATCTGAACCTACGCAACTTCAGAATCATCATTTGATGAACAATTATACCAAAAGAAATAAATAAAGGAGAAAATATAATGTGTACGAAATTACATTATAGTATATATGGATACAACGACAATTGGAAAGGATTTGTAAAACTTAGTTCCCAAGATAAAAATTAATTCAAATTCAAATATAAGATCAAATCAGATAAGATAACTTCCTAAGATAAGAACTATAGTACACAGAATGTAAGCAATTAATACACATTCTACTTTCTCGATTATCTCTTTCTTGGTATCATGGTATCAATAGGTGTTAAAAAAATATGGACACAACAGAGGTGTCAATTGGAAAGGATTTGTGAAATTAATTTCCTAAAATAAGAATTAATTCAAATTCAAATATAAGATCAAATCAGATAACTTCCAATTCCAAAGATATATATTAAGAAAAACTAGTGCGAATACAGATTTGATCAGATACTAAAATTCGTAATTGCTCACTTAATTTAGCTTTTTTCCTAATTAATCTGTACACCTTCATTCAGACAAATTTGGAACCAAATAGCACAGCTCTTCAAAATAAACTTAACCCCATAAGATTAGTTGAGTATTAACTATGTGAGCAAAGATAGAGAATTAAAAAATAAATAAAAGATAGAAGTAATATATAAGTAAATATAAATCAACGATTGATTAACAGCATCATTGTTCGTACAGCTGAAAAAAAGTAGTATAGTGTTTTCTTACTTATCTGTACAAACATATATAGAGACAATATATATATATATATATATATATATATATATATATATATATATATTCAACGAGAAAAATTAAATGTGAGAACTATAAACCTAACCATATAAAATTATATATAGATGATTCAAATTAAAAGTTAATTAGTAATTAAATAATTAATAACAAAAAATAGTATGTATTTACTTTTTATTTTTTACTATTTAAATATGATATAATACTGTTATATATTTCTTATTTTCATTTCTTACGGGAGTTTCCATTTGATACTTCATATACATATGGAAATATGAGATGGCCTTTTTTACAAGAGAGTGAGAAAAATAAACATGAAATATTGGATCTTATCTAATATTAACAAAACACATAAGTCATAAGTCATCTAATATGAATTTTTTAAATAGTCATGGTGACAAAAATATTTAATTATCTATTATGATTCTATGATTCAAATTTACTTTTTTTACTCTTGTTAAAAATGATCCTCTCTCTCTCTCTCTCTCTCTCTATATATATATATATATATATAAAAGTTGAGTTAGCATAATAATAATCAACTTTTCCCTTTAGTATATCTTTGGTTTTCTGATATATCTGTTAGTTCTGCTACAGCCATCTAATCTACTCAATAAAAAGAATGCTATCGTGGGAATTTTTTTATTTTATTTTTATCAAAATGTGTTTTTGTTTCTCCTACAACAAGAGGGGCCACTCTGATATTTTTCAACACTAGCCAATGCTAAATTGAGTAAAAATGAGACGCAAGATCTAATCATTAAACTGATATTAGTGAAAAATCAAGGACACCTACATAAAAGAATCACAAGATGTCACTTACAGTAATACCTTCTACATTCTACATGACAAAAATCACTCATAATAAGTAATTAATTTTGTAAAATATTCACCTTGATAATTAATTTATTGAAATAACCTATTTTGATAATAAAAAAGTCTTACCATGGTAATACAGAAAACGAATCACATAGGTTTGAAATTACCATGGTTAACCAAGTTATGTGAAATTACCATGATTAAGCTGTGTGAAAGATATGTGACATTGTTGAGGTTGGTAACACTCACAATCACATAGCAGAGGAAAAAGAATCACAAATTAGTAAATATCTGTTACTAATTAATTGATAATTTATAATTTCAAGAACCTTTGTTGTTTAGTAAATATCCTTAATTAATTTGACCGATTCTTATTGTTTTAGGAACTAAATTGGTAATTTCCTCATTACTACTATTACTTAAGTAAAAGTATAACAAATGAGATGGTTAAATTTGCTTCTCTTTCTTTCTAACTTGTTGCTTATTTCACAACAAATCATTTAGTTGTACTTTGGTTGTTTTTAAATAGAGAAAAATTGAAAGGAAATTTTCAAAATTTTGTGAGTCTAATATTATATATATATATATATATATATATATATTTTTTTTTATCAATTATCTTATCTTCTTTTTCATTACACACAACCAAACCATAACTTAAGGATTTTACAAACATGTTTAAGTTATATAATATTTTTAAAATCGTTTTTGTGTTTTATGAATCAATTAACTCACAAAGGATAATTCTTATATATGCCATTAGAGTAGTAGATACTTTTTATTATTAAAATTAAGCTTATCAAACATCATGTGAAGTTGGACGACCTCACTGCACAGTAAAATGCTTGGCTACTAATTAAATAACTTAGAGATGGATGCATGAAAACACCCTCCTAGGATTCGAGGTCTTAATGGGGAAAAGATGACAAACAAAATCGATTGGAACTAAGTCTTTTCTGTCAACGTGAACATGTGTTTTGATTATTTACGACTTATGCCAGGTAAGTTCCAAATCAAAAGCTGCTTTCGCTGGTCACGACCAAATTGACAACCTGGGTTTCATCGGTTTGTTTGCGACCAAAATGCTAGTTCAAATTATGTTCGAATGAAGGTAATATTTTCCTCTGTTGCTTTTGATTAACACTATTTTTATTAGCAAGATTCCGGTTCAGCACGACATTTTTTATTCCTTGTTACCATTTGAATAATGAAAATTAATGTAAAAAACTCATGTATTCATGTAAGGCGTGGTGTAGTCCCCACGTAACTTGGTTTATAAGTAGTTCACTGTTTGGAAACTCTACAGTGTTATTTCATCAGGAGAGGAGGGGGAAAAGGACAAGAAATGAGAACAAATTAATCTAATATTCAAATGAGGAAGTTTGAAGGCATTAGAACACTTATCATTTCAAGAACCAGAAGAAGCTTTATTATGTCTTTGTAATAAGACAACTCGCGAAGTTCTCCAAGGACAGAAGCTTAGCGCAGAAATCTATGCCATTAGACTCACTAAGCTCTCAAGAGCATCTTTAATTCTTGTAAGACTATACTGTTAAATAGGAGAAAAATGGAAAAAATGCTAATTAGTATCGGAAAAGATCTTCTTCATAAATTAAAAATGATTTTTTTTCTCTTATAATTATTATATTTAATATTATTAGTGAATCATAATTTTCAATAAATACTTTGTATTTATTGATTCTTTAATCACATTGACAAGTCTAGAAAAGAATTAAAATTACTTTAAAAATATAATGTATAATGTATTAAAATATTAAATATTTTAATTTTTAACAAGTATCATAATGATATTCATAATATTTTTTAAGAAAAATTATTAATTTCCATTTGTTATTTTAGAAATAATTACCCTAAACTATTCTGAAATTAATGGTAATTAGATTTAAATTTTAATATTATAACTTGTGTATTGTATATTATAAATATTTTTTTTGAATAAGTAAATATTTTAATATAAAGTATGTTATAATTAAAATTTATATCTTTGTTTACAGAAATTTTGTTTTAGATTTATAATGAATTTTTTAAATTTTTATCTAAAATTATTTTTAATTATTGCTATTTTTTAATAATTGAAATTCAGTTTAGAATAAAAATAAAAGAATTTTTTCTTCTTAATTACAAGAATAACGTGTGTAATACATCTAGAAAGGAGAACAGAAAATATATTGAGAGCATCTAATTAATTTTATTTTTTTCAAAAAATGAGTTTTAGTCTCCTAATAAAATAGTAGTACTAAGTTTGATTTCCATGGTATATATATTTAGGAAGGGATTAAGAAGAATTTTAAATGTGACTAAGTTCTCTACTTCAAAGGATTGAACTTGTAGAAATATTTTGGAATCCCACCAAGAACTCAAAGATCCAAATTATGGTGATTAAAAAAATTATAATAAAAAAGAAAAAATAATTTAAAAGATTTGTTTACTCAAAGGAAAATCGAATAGATGGGAAAATAAAGGAATCCAAATTTAACTACTACGTAGTTTATTTGCCAAAAAAAAAAAAAAAAAAAAAACTATCCGAAAACTACTGATTTTGAAAGACCTAGTCGAATTGGTAATACCATAACAGTAATATAGTACCAATTCTCTTATTCTCATCAATCGAGTCTTAAAGAGGGTTCTTCAACTTAGCAAAACAAAAGCCCTAGGTACCCTTGCTATTTTTTATGTTTTATTTTTTTGATTAATAGAAAATTAGAGAGTCGGTGTCAGAGGCTATATAAATTGTTGGTCTGCATTGTGTAATCCAATCAAACAAGTAACTTATCTTCACCTGTGAATCTGCTTCATTTTGGATACATTTTACTTTTTTGCACAAGAGTACTACTATCTACAATAGCGTTGCGAAAGTGACACTAACTTATTATGTCACAATATCAATTTTAAATCTCAATTTTAATTTTCTGCAAAGCTCAATTTATAGCAGAGCTACTATGCATTGTGCTGATGAGGTGTTAAGCAGATAATATATTATCTCTCTCATGCGCAAATTGCTATCTAGTACGTAGGTGAAGGTCAATTTCATTGAGTAAAGCCAAATTGATGGGTTTCTCTGTCTTCTTCTCTCAAACTTTACATGCAACTAATTGGTTCCTGTAATCCTGTGTCTAATGTCTTCTCCACAATGTCAGCAATATCTGCATGGGACTAGAGCAATATTATATATATAATGCGGATAAGTAGATGACACTTTACTCTTATTTAAAGCGAGCCAAATTGGTATTATCGCACTTATTGATTCCCTTGGTGTCTCCTTTTGTCAAGAACAAAGTATTTTCTTTGATGGAGGGAGATCAACATGGCTCTAATTACTCTTTTCCACCTGGCTTCAGATTCCACCCTTCTGATGAAGAACTCATAGTTCATTACTTGCAAAACAAAGTCAGATCACGTCCACTTCCAGCTTCCATTATAGCTGAAATTGATCTCTATAAGTATAACCCGTGGGAGCTACCGAGTTTGTCCTTTGCCATGCACTCCTTTTGTTTACCAAGTCTTGTTTGAGTTTATACAGTTGAGAAAAATGAATCTTTTGTTTTTTTTTTTTTTTTTTTTTTTTTTTTTTTTTTTTTTTTTTTTTTTTTTTTTTTGTGAATGTGCAGATAAGTCCTTGTTTGGAGAGGAAGAATGGTATTTCTTTAGCCCGAGAGACAGGAAGTACCCAAATGGATTGAGACCAAACAGGGCTGCAGCCTCAGGATACTGGAAGGCAACTGGAACTGACAAGCCAATTCTTTCTTCATTCGGATCGAAGCGCATAGGTGTGAAGAAAGCTCTGGTGTTTTATTCGGGTCGACCTCCTAAGGGTGCTAAGACAGATTGGATCATGAATGAGTATAGGTTGGTTGACACAACCATCAAATCCTCAAGGCTAAAAGGCTCCATGAGAGTAAGTGTTCTTGTAAACAAAAATTTTGGTTCCTTGGGGAGAAAATAACTAGTTTAACATAACAGGATATTTAT
The DNA here is from genome assembly GCA_007407185.1 of Glycine tomentella. Classification (NCBI taxonomy): domain Eukaryota; kingdom Viridiplantae; phylum Streptophyta; class Magnoliopsida; order Fabales; family Fabaceae; genus Glycine; species Glycine tomentella. The sequence continues at coordinate 702,521 of PYAF01000845.1, forward strand.
AGCAGAATAGTTATTCCGTTTTGTTTCATAGTTCTTAGCAGCAGCTTTAAACCACTTCATCAAACATGATTACTAGGAACTTAAAATCTATTGAATAAAGAAATGCAGCATATAACAGTTTAAATAAAACAAATATCTGCACAAATTTTTCCACCGAGTTAAATACTTAATGGTCCTGCTAAGGGTAGGTTTGGTGTGTCCCTATTAAAAGGGAGATAAAAGAATTCATAATTAAAAATCTCACTCCCAATTTTAATGAGATATCAAACTTACTCTTAAGAGTTAACAGTTTTTTTTTTTTTTCTTAACATAAAAAATTAACTTCAACTTCATGGATAGAATTTTGGTATTTCTCCCTTCACCATTCTACTAAAAACTCTTGCAAAGCCAATTGAACAGCATAGTAAAGTATAATATAGATTCCATTGATGAACAGCATGGACCAGGCAACTTCTCTAAGGTATGAATTTAAAATTCAGTTTTGTTCACGTAAATTAGATTTATGGTTACTAAAATTCTATATATTAATGTTAGACACACCAATCATTTTATACCAAGAAAAAAGAATATAGGATTATGTTTCTACTAGGCAACGTGCTACGTCTATTCACACTATTTTCGTATGTGTTTCTGAATGTGATACCCTAGCTAGTTCATAATACATGAACTCGATGCAGTAATAAGGATACCTCTTGCTGTCACAGTTGGATGACTGGGTACTATGCCGGGTTCGATATAAAGGCTACTCTCCGAAGAATTCATGTGAAAATCAAGAGAGTCCTAGTGAACTAAACTTGTCAGCAAAACTACCGAGGAGTGAAGAATACCCAACAAAAATGAACTGTCGAGCTGACATGATCCCTGATTATCAATATAAAGACTATCAAATCATAGCCTCTATTCTTGTTGGTGGACCTATTCCTCCCACTGAAAGCATGCCAAATCTGAGTTTTAAGGGTTGCAAAGGCAACAATGTAGTTTCAGTTTACGAAGATGATTTCACTACAGGGAATTCTCAAACGACAATTCCTTCATTGGAAAGTTACTTCAACCCACTGACAAGAAAATCCAATGAAGATGAAAAGTATGGAAATCTCATTTCTTTCAACAGGAAGTTCAACACTGAGAACAGAATGGACGGATCCACTAGCAAAGTGTTGAACAGTAGAGAATTGAATTGCTACAACCAAAACCAGTCTCAAGATAACATTTTCAATGGGAACCCACCAGATCCTATCATCAATTTTCAAGAGCTAAACGAATTAGACTTTTCAGGAAGGTACCATCAGTGATGAAGGTATTTACTATAAGACAGTCAACGTCCCTTTACCTCACAGGTAGGTTTTCATGGATTATACAACTTAAGACGTAGGAGAAACCTGAAGGATGATGGGCCCTATTCCGGCGAATTATTGCTGTATTTCTTTATGCATGGTCAACATGGGGCAATAGCTACATATAGAAGTTTCCATGCATTCATGAAATTCCTTGTAAACAATGCCCCGGCCAACTAGCTTCTTGAGCGTGCCCTGTTTCAGTTCAACTAAAACTTTATCCTACCTAGTAATTATAACGTGTAGATACAATTTGTATTCTGTATTCTACAAAAACTTACAGGAGTTACGTGTTATTTGAAAATCATATTGAAGTACTAAACCTGTTTGTCATTGTTATCTACCCCCTTCCATTACAAACACTTCAGCGATGAATCAGCATAAATCATCATGAACTTCACGTAAATGTATATATATGTACACATCAAAACTTTTACATTGCACTTTGCACCATGTGTTTCAGCCATTGTTTTATCATTAATGGTAGATTGAGCTAATACTTAATAATAAAAAGTTGTTTTTGAGAGGTTATGGAAGAATGGAGTTAAAAGACAGACGTGCCACAAGCATCAATCTTCTAACTAGTATACAGAGACTTTCATTCAAAGAGAAATAGTAGGCAAGATTTATAGAGTGATGACATATCAAAGTGGCCATTAATACATCAAAGGATTACAAAGCACATTGGTATAATATATGCTGCCATTACCCAGCAGCTGAACCATGATGTAACATTGGAAAATTACACTGAAAGCCCTCAGATAGCGAAAGGATGTAATACCATATTACAAACGGACACCAGTACAACAAGGGAAAGAATTCAATATCAAGTCACCTCAGAGCACTGAAATAAAGAGAAGATGTTGTGTTAACCAGGAGAAGAAAGAAAGAGTACAGAATTAGCATAAAATAAATAAATATGAACACTCTTGGCATGTTTTGACATGATTAATAAAATAGTAGCTGGATATTTAACGTATCAGAGATTTCATCTTCACAACCAATGAATACCAATCATACAATTAAAGCAGAAAAAGACCGTGCTTCCAGACACAAGTAATGTGGCTTATTCCTGTTAATTGGCTTTAAAACAACTAAAAAATAAAGTGCATCCAATGTCCCACCATCATAATAACATCATCAATTATATGCATGTAACAGAATTTATCATACAACTCAGCAAATTGAAGTAGCAAAGGCTTTCCTATATAATAGTGCAAAGCACATGATGATAATGAGACTAGTATTACTGCTGCAATCAATGTCAGAGCACTTCACAATTCATTCAAATATAGTAGGAGGTGGGGTAATGTGTACTATAGGAGAGCTGTTAATTAGTTATGTGTTAGTTGGTTATCTATTAGGATAACTAATAGTTAGCTACAACTACCTATTAGTTATCAGCTTGGAGGGAAAGTATAAAAGAGTACAGGGAGTTAGGAAAAGGGGTCAGAAAGTATTAGGAGACTAGTGAACCTCGAATTCACTTGTAATTATTTGGGAGTTGGAAGCTCCAATGCTCAATAAATTCTCTGTTCTCTCTTCTACTGGTCAGTTCCTATCAACTGGTATCAGAGCTCCGATCTTGGAGCTGTGGAGGAGTTCATGGTGGCCAAAGCCAACGCGAAAATGGAGGCACGCATGGAGGCAATCGAGAAGGCTATGCAAGAAAGTCGCGATGTGGTGAAATCGCGATTGGGGTCGATTGAAGCGATGGTGCAATGGTTGGCTATGGCTTGGGAGAAACAAACGCCAACAACCAACACGCACGAGGTAGAATCGAACAAAAGACACAGGAGGAACGAGACTGCAAGCGGGAATCGATGGCAAGATCTGGAAATGCCGATTTTCAAGGGGAACAATCCGTTTGGGTGGCTCTTGAAAATTGAGCGTTATTTCAGGTTGCAAGTTGTGAGTGTGGAAGACAGAATGGAAGTGATCTTGGTGGCGCTGGACGGAGACGCGTTGGGCTGGTTTCAATGGTGGGAACCACATAATCCGAACCACTCGTGGGAAGGATTCAAAACCGCGCTTACACAAAGGTTTCAAGGATCAATTTTGGGGAGTCTGTTTCAATCTTTATTAGCAATGAAGCAAGAAGATACAGTGCAAGGCTATATCGAGCAGTTTGAGAAGCATGTAGGGACTGTGAAGGGGTTGGAGGAGTCCTTTTTAATGTGTCAGACAAGTTTCCAATACCGATTATAGAAGAGCTGTTAGATGAGATTGGAGGGGCAGAATGGTTTTCCAAATTGGATTTGAGGGCTGGATATCATCAGATTAGGATGAAGACAGAAGATGTGCATAAGACAGCTTTCAGAACTCATAAAGGTCATTATGAGTTCTTGGGTATGCCTTTTGGAGTGACCAATGCTCCATCAACTTTCTAAGTACTCATGAATGACGTACTTAGACCTTTCTTGAGACAGTTTGCTTTGGTTTAATTTGATGATATATTGGTCGATAGTCATAATTTGGAGGAGCACAATAGGCATTTGAGGGCTGTATTACAAGTACTGCAGCAGCAAGAGTTGCATGTGAATAGAAAGCAATGCAATTTTGGTCAAAGATCCTTGGAGTATTTGGGACATTTAATTTCAAGAAGGGGAGTGGAGGCAGACCCAAATAAGTTAGAAGCAATGACCAAGTGGCTTGTACCTAGAGATATCAAGGGATTGAGGGGATTGACAGGGCACTACAGGAGGTTTGTGAAGAATTATCAGCAGTTAGCACAACCATTAAATGCTTTATTAAAGAAAAATGTCTTTCAATGGAAGGATGAAGCTACTATTTCCTTTGAACAGCTTAAATCAGCTATGAAAAAATTGCCTATTTTAGTGGTACCAGAATTTTCTAAGCAATTTGTCTTAGAATCTGATGCTTTTGGTACAGGGTTGGGGGCAGTATTATTACAAGAAGGCAGGCCTTTAGCTTTTTGGAGTAAGGCATTATCAGATAGAGCTCAGCTCAACTCAGTTTATGAGAGGGAGCTGATGGTTGTGGTATTAGCTGTGAAGAAATGGAGACACTATTTGTTGAGCAGAAAGTTCATAATCATAACTGATCAAAAAAGTTTAAAGTTTTTGAATAAACAAAAACTTTTGAATGAAGACCAGTTTAAGTGGCCCACTAAACTGATTGGTTATGATTTTGATATTCAGTACAGGCCAGGGAAAGAAAATATAGTGGCTGATGCACTTTTCAGACAATTCTCTTTTTCTGCTGTTTTTATAGTGCAGGAGGAAGAATGGGCTGATTAGGATGAAGAAAGGTAGACTGACTGTCAATTATATGAGATTTATCAAGGAATTCTGACTAAAACAGCAGAGAAACCAGGGTATACAATTCATGGAGGCAAGCTGTATTACAAGGACAGGTTAGTGTTACCCAGAAATTCTTCTAGAATTCCTTTGCTTTTAAGAGAGTTACATAATTCCCCTATGGGAGGGCATTCAGGGTTCTTTAGAACCTTTAAGAGGGTGGCTAGCGTGGTGTTTTGGCATAGCATGAAGAAATCCATAAGGGAGTATGTGGCTAAGTGTGAAGTCTGCCAAAGGAATAAGGATAGTACCTTAGCTCCAACATGGCTACTCTAGCCTTTGCCTATTCCCACTAAGGTCTGGACTGATATTTCTTTGAATTTTATTGGAGGCTTACCAAAAACTAAGGGTAAGGATACTATAATAGTAGTGGTGGCTAGGTTGACTAAGTATGCTCACTTCTTTGCATTGAGTCATCCCTATACAACTAAGGAGATTGCCGAGTTATTCATTAAAGAAGTGGTCATATTGCATGGATTTCTTGCTTCTATTGTTTCTGATCGTGACAGATTATTCATGAGCCTTTTCTGGAAAGAGTTGTTTAGACAGGCAAGGACACAACTCAAAATGAATACTGCCTATCATCCACAAACAGATGAGCAGACTGAGGTGGTAAACATATGTCTGGAAGCTTACCTAAGATGTTTAATTGGAACTAAACCCAAGCAATGGCCTGCTCATTTGGCTTGGGCTGAATTCTGATTTAATACTAACTTCAATATTTCTGCAAAGATGTCTCCTTTTAGGGCTTTATATAGGTAATAACCACCTTTATTAATCAAGGGAGCTGATATTCCTTGTAAACTAGAAAAGGTTAATCAGCTGAGCAAGGACAGAGATGAGTTGCTGCAAGAATTGTGGATGAATTTGTTAAAGGCTCAAGATCAGATGAAGAAATATGCAAATAAACATAGGAGCGATGTACTGTTTCAAGTGGGAGATTGGGTCTTCTTGAAGCTGCAGCCATATAGAATGAAATCTTTGGCAAAGAGACCAAATGAAAAGCTAAGTCCACGATTTTATGGACCCTATAAGATAACCCAGAAAATAGGAGAGGTAGCTTATATGTTGAAACTGCTTGAAGGAAGTAAAATTCATCCAGTATTTCATATCTCTTTACTTAAGAAAGCAATTAAACCCACTTGTTCTCCTCAACCTTTACCTAGGGCTCTAAATGAGAATTTGGAACTTCAAGTTTAGCCTGAGAAGGTAATGCAAATGAGAATTACAAAGGGTGGTCAACAAGAGGTACTCATTAAGTGGCAAGGCTTGCCACATCATGAAGACAATTGGGAGAGTGTGTGTAGAAGAAATGAGGGTTGTTTTTCCTCAATTGGACCTTGGGGACAAGGTTCATCTTGAAGGGGAGGGTATTGATATGAGTAGGAGGTAGGGTAATATGTACTATAGGAGAGCTATTAATTAGTTATCTATTAGTTGGTTATCTGTTAGGATAACTAATTAGGAGGCTAGTGAATCTCAAATTCACTTGTAATCATTTGGGAGTTGGAAGCTCCCAGTGCTTAATAAATTCTCTATTCTCTCTTCTACTGGTCTAGTTCCTATCAGTACCACATAACACAAAGAGCACAAAAATAGGTATCTAGGCCGGTACATGTTACAAAATCATAGATAGATGACCTCACTTATTTCTTCAACATGGAGCAAGCAACGAGTATCCCAATTCCTAACCGGAAGTTCGGCGTGCAATGAATATATATACTTATAGATCTAACATCTTTCTTCTTTTTGAGATCAATCTAGCATGTTGATTTTAATGCAAGAAAGCAAGTAGTGTGCCAAAAAGCAGTCACGATAAGTAGTCTTGTAAAGTACACAAACGAGCAGTGGTATTTCAATAGTAAAAGCAAATTAATAACAGAGATAGTATATTTTGGACAACATAAGCAAATGTTTGTCACAGACAATGTTTCAATTAGAAGGCTCTGAATTAGGGATATGACAATGAACTTACTTGTATAAATACAAAACGATTCCAAGAAGAACACAGAGCAGAACGATGTCGATGCAGAAATTTCTACTAGACCTTATCTGTAGAGGAAACAAAAATTGAAATGCAATGTAAACTTGCAAATTTCCGCAGAAAGGAGGAGAGTGCAATTAATCACGTCAATTACCTCGGTGAGAGTTTTCTTCAGCCTTACGTTAGTGTTTCTCACATCAGCTGCTGCCCTATCCACCTGTATAATCAGGCCGCGCATGGTATTATTTTGTGAAAACTATCTATCTGAACATAGAAAAGCAAGACTGAATAAATAACTATTTTACCTTTTTGTCAATTTCATCCATTAAAGGAACTTGCCGATCAATTTCCTGAGCATAGATGGGGGGAAGGTAAATATGAAAAAATGATTATCCTCTTAAAATCCAACATCTTTCAACAAAATTCCTAAACAGAGCTAGGATGCACAACACAACAAACCTCATTCATATCCTGTGCCAGATCCTTCAAGGTTTCCAATCCCTCTGATATGATATCAAGTCCTTCATCCTGTACAAAAAATAAAATTGAATCATCTTAAGACTGTAGATCAGCCAGTGGCAAAATACCATAAAATGATTATAAACCTAATTTAGAAATTAACAGATAACAAGGTAATTGAAATACTCAAGAAATCCTTCTTACCTGTTTCGTCCTGCGCATCTCATACTCTTGTCGGAACTGACTGGATTCTTCACTTTGCTGGAAATAATCACTGTCAAGATGTCCCTCTGAGGTTGGGAACGAAAGAGACAATCAGTATTGAAACTTAATTCAAATGCTGCTATTAAATGCATTTAGTATAAGCAATGCCGATGACCTGATGAATCAAACTTGATGTGCGGCTGAGATGAGGTAGCAGTCCATCCTGCAGTTTGAACAGAAGCACCAGAAATACCATCTGGTATTGCTTGGATTCTCTCTGGCAATGCCTGAACAAGATCCTGACGTATGGCCATATCCTCTTTGTTGAGACCTTTAACCTGTTATTGATAGTATTAGATTTTGAAACGCAACCAAAACCTTTCTTCCATTATTGCTAATCGAAGATAACATAGACCCCAAGACAAAGCAAACTGAAGCATACTAAAACCTTCCCTCTTGTGAAAATATATTTAAATAGCATTGGTTTTTATTTAAATATAGTAAAGCATAGCCTTGTTTGTTTTTATTTTTATCCATTGATTTCTTGCTGAAACATACACCAGTAGAAGGTGGGCCATTTAGCACATTTGAAAGGTTTCTGAAACACAATATCTAGTTTTAGCCAACCCTCTGCCAGTGACAAAGGGACTCTAGTGAAAACAAATCATCAAAAGAGTGGAACATGTTTTTAAAGCTGGTTAAATGAAATGAAACCAGCAGACAAATTATTCAAATCCATGATCACAGTCATCTCTGTCTCATCTACATCTTCATCCCTTCTAAAGATTTTTATATAACTTGTCTGACAAGTCAATCCTTCTAATGACATAAAAATCATAAGTCAATATGGTTTAAACAATGATCACTTAGAATTGATTTTCTTTCTGTTGTGCATGCCTCATATTTATGGGCAAGGCAAAGTTAGAGTGCAGTGTAAGGGTCACCTGTTGTTGGATTACGAAGTGGGTTGGGGATACGGGGACAGAGTATCAACCAAACACGTTAAAATAACATGTGCGTAAATTACAATATTTTTTCTATAGAAACACAATTAGTGATTGTTTTAGTGTACGCGAAAGAAAGGTTAATAAAGGTGTTCTTAATAGGATGAAAAAGTGAAGAAACAGAGCAGTGAAAGTTAGAGTTGTGAAACAAGAAGGTTCACCTTCTTATGGACCAATTTGCGGAGTTTAGGAAGCTCGTCCATGAGTCTACCTTTGGTTCGACGAACCTCCGCATTCAAAGCCGCAGCAGATGCCCTGTTCTTCTCCGTGGAAGCAACCTCGGATTTCTGTATTGAAGTAAACAACAAAACATCAACGTCATTTTCAACAACAAAAGCAATGGAGACAGAGCAAAATTAATGAATTAATTAAGGAGAAGAGAATGGAACATTGAGAGCGGATTGAATGCTGGATTCGACAGAAGCGTAGAGGCGAGCGAAGAGGTCGTCGCCATTGGCGTTGAGCTCGCGCTGCTTATCGATGTCGTATTTGTCATATTTTTGGCATATGTCGTCCACGCGGAAGAGAATGTCGATGACGGACATTGTTGTTAAGGTTTCTCCTCAGGTTGTTATTTTGAGAGGGAAACTCTGTAAAATAAGGAGTGGTGAATGGTGATAGACAGAACAGATCGAAGTGAGTGCGGCGAGAGAAAGTTAAGGTGGGTTGGGTTGTTGTGTGTGGCTGTGTTTGTGGCACAGTTGGTTACTCTGCACTGTTCCATCTCAAACACAAATGAGGCGTTCAGCGCATTAAACGCTACGCGAACCTATTTCCAGATGATAGCGTGCCATTGCCAATGCATATCTATTCACTTCCTTCCTCGCGGGAGGGTGACAACTTTGCCTTTCCTTTCTTTCTTTCAAAACTTCACTTCCTTTCTGTTTCAAATATATAACTAACCAATGCCTGCAATCCTAGCATTTGGTATGATTACCTTTTTCAACAAGTCAATGTCAATAAGATACTTTTACTATTAAAAAAATTTGTGTAATTACCCAAAAAAATCATGTAAATATCATAAAATAATAAATAAAAAAGTGAAATTCACATTGTATTCGTATAAATTTTACCTAATAATAAAATATATTTTAAAAATGGTATAACCTTTTTCAAATTGGACGGGTTCAAAAGTAAGTTTCAAAGTCACAAATATATTAACAACTACAAAGAACGTGCTGAATCAAACAAAATTATCTTAAAAAAAGAAGACATGTGAAAAAAAAAAATCACAAAAATATTAGCTTTTAGTCACTTTCTTCTTTTCGTTAGTTGTTTCATAAAAATATAGTATTTCAATTATTTATAATATTTAAAAGGGTTTAATATCATTTTTTCTCCTTAAATTTTTTTCAAATTTTCATTTTTTATCTTTAATCTAAATTTTGACCGTTTAATGTTCTTGTTTTTTTTTTTCATTAACATTTTTTATCTCTGGGGTTTGATTTTGCCATCAAATACTTACAGTGCATACACGTATTAATTTTAGAATTTAATGTTTATTACACTATTGGTACATTATGGTTTTTCTCTTAATTTTATTATTATTTTTAAACATTTTGTAGCAATTCATTTTTTTGGCAATTTATCTCACTAGCTCCAAATCAATCTATTACTTTCTCAAATAATCTAACCCCAATTCAACCAACTGAAAAGAGCACCAAAAAAAAAAATTAAACCAACTAAAAAATCTATATCGAAACAATTCACTCCCAAAATTACACGTTTGTCACGTATGCACCACCATTAATGACATCTACAATATTTTTTAAATGCCTAAATTTAAATGACTAAAAAGTAAAAACATATTTAAACTTAAATTTAAGAATCTTGGTTCTTCATAGACGCAAAATTTGGAAGAAAAGCATTGGACCTACGACATGCATTCTATCAAACATCAAGCATTATTCAGGCACAACCTAGAGTGATGGTAGAAAACATCAATCTGGAGTTGTTTTAATTAAACTCGCTCCTTTGATTCAGTTTAATTAACGCAAGATTAGGTTTCATTACAATGCTTTTTATGTGATATGCTCTGAAATCATTTCTGCAGACTAAGATCTCAACTTGATTTCCGAACATACACCATGAAGGAAAAAAAAAAATCGAAAGAAGATTAGCATTGATAACAACGAAACAAACTTTGATCAAAATAGCAAGTGTTTAACTAAGATCTCAACTTGTCCAAAAGAAACCATCAAATCCCTTTGAGAAAAAGGAACAATCGCAAACCTAGCTCATTAATATACATTGTTAAACAAAACAATAGATCGACGTTAAAGGCCAAAGCAAAAACAAAAGCGACTTTCCATTAACCACGGTAAGAAGATAGTCAACGATTTGATTTCACAACTACAAATAGCAAGTGTTAACTAAATTACGGAATTAAAAACCGAAAACAAAGCGATCGGGTGTGGATCAGAACTACAAATCCAAAAGATCAAACGGCGCCGCCAGATTTGGAGCGGTAGAGTTTGCCGAACACGTGGAGCGCGGTGACGAAGCCGATGAAGCAGAGGCTCATCACGAGCACCACCGTCGGCGAAATCTTCAGCCCCGGGGCGTCGTCCGTGTAGAACCTTAGCATGTTGCTGCTGCCGCCTCCGACGCCGGTGCTGGCGGAGCTGTTTCCGCCGCCGAGACGGCGGCGGCGCATGCCGGCGGTAGCGGCGGCGGAACCGCGGGGAGCCATGCCTGCTGGTCCTGGTCGCGTAGCTGTTGAAGTGGAGGACTGAGACTGAGAGGAACCTCTGGCCATGATGCAAAGATGAAGGATGAAGGAAGAAGGAACCAGAGGAAGTGGGAGAGATAGAAGGCGAAAAACAAAATTGGCGTAGGGAAGAAAGAACAAGGGTTACAAAAATTAGAATGCAGTCACAAAATTGGTATTTATTCGGGGTTAAGAAAATAAGAGTCATATAGTACATTTTAATAAGAAGATAAGAAAAAATATTGGGTTAAATAAACTATTGTAAAAAAAAATTATCCATTTTAATATTCTTTTATACTAATTTTAGTTCTTAAAGTTCAAAAATATTTAAGTTCATATTTTAGTTTCTATAAATTTTCTCTTTCAATTTTAATCCTTATAAAATTCTTATTTCTCAATTTTAATCACTAAAACACATTTAATTCTAGTTTCTATAATCCTTAATTAACGTTTGTCTTTAGTCAATATTAGAATATCTAATCTCTTCTTTATATGCATTCATCTCATTAATATGATCACACAATATTGTTCAAACCATTATTAAGAAATAATTGAAAGAAAAAAGTAGAACAATGTGATCTAGACATCACATAACCCAACTCACTTGGATTAATCCGAAATACCTTAAGCACGTCTAACCCATAATTCATATAAATCAAAAGCTCACTTAGCCCAAAATTTTAGAATATTAATACTATATTTATTAGGAATACTCACCAATCAATTATAGTTAGATTTTGGCCAAAAAAACTATAAAGTATGAAACTAATTACTCTTATTTTAAGCTCATTTTTTTCACCAATTAGTCTTTCGGTTTAAGTAGATTACTAGTTAAGTTGATTTTAAGTATTTCAAATGAGTTGTGTCGATGTTTAGACCATGTAGTTTCACTAATACATTTGCCATTAATCCTTAATAATGGCCAAACACATCTTATAATTTGGGGTTTGAGTCCAATCATAATCGATCGATGAGTAATTCTAATAAAATATACTAGCATCTATTCCAAATTTATTAGGAAAAATGCAAGTTCAAGTTATTTTGACTCAATTTGATTAGGTTGGATTAATGTTTAGGTTAAGTGGGGTAGTTTCGCCTATCATTTTCATTAATAGTTATTTAAAACATATTATGTGATTATATTAGTGAGATGAAAACGAATACAGAAGATATCAAAGATTCTAAAAATAACTAAAGTATGATACAAAAAGTTAATAAATTAAAGGACTAAAATTATAATTAAAAAATTTTAGGACTAAAAAAATTAGAGACTAAAATCAAAAGGTGAAAATTTTATAGAGACTAAAATTCAAATTTATAATTTTTCTAAGTATTAAAAATGACAAAAAAAAAATAATGTGTCACGTGACACCACAATAAGGTGTTAGGTAGCACACTCACAAGATTATCATGTGTCACCTTCAAGTAATGTCACATGATATCTCCATGTAATAACACATGGCATAATTGAGCTTGTCATACGATCACACCGTATATTCAAGCGGTGCCACATGACATCCATGTCACATGACTTGCATGTATCGTGTTGAAGTGAATTTATGTTGGATACATAAGCACTTAACAAATCCAAATTAACATCGAGGACTAAAAATGTTAACAAAATAAATTAAGGACTAAAAGTGGCCATTTTTTTTTAAGAACTAAAAATCAAATTATGAAAATAGTTTAGGAACAAAAACCTTATCTAACTTTAGATTATTTTAGGGTTTACTATCTTGTTAGATTTTTTGATGATATAACAAGTCATTGAGTTGCTAACATCGTTGTTATATTGTCAGTTAACGTTGTTACTTGAATGCAAGAATTAAAAGTGATGACAAAGAAAAATGCATAAACTTTTATATGTTAAAATTTAGACTAGGGACTAAAGGCATAAATTCAAAAAAGTATAGAGGCAAAAACTATAGGTCCCTAAAAAAGTTATTTGTAAAAAAGACCATTAAAATACATATTAAAAGTAAATTATTTTTATAAAAAATATTATCAATTAATAGACTTTTATCTTAAATTTTAATAAAATTTTCTTTTTATTAATTATTTAATGTAACATGTTTGAGATACTATACCATATTTTTTTAATATTTAGATTATATTTTATTTTTTTATTGTCATGATATTGGTGTGAAATATTCATCATTTTTATTAAAAATTAATCTCCATCAGAAGATTTCACTAATCACCTTTATTGAGATTTCTTCTCTTAATCACATTTATTTATTTATAATATTTGAATTAAAAATTTTATTTAAGGAGATCGAAATTAATATCACTTAAATGAATGACTTATTATTACTTATTAATGAATGATATATTTATTTATTGATTCTTTATAATACGACCCGTAAGAAGATGACAATTAGGTACAGATTTTTCTGTCAAAGTATCAGTAATGTGTTCAACTGTCAATTAATTTCCACCCACCATACGCATTATTGGGTTTGTTAAACCTACGATGGCAAGATTCTATTTACAAATGAAAATACAACATAGCTCGTAAACATATCTAGTCATAAAATACTAGCTCTATCATAATTTTTATTTTATTAATGGCTTAATATGTTTTAAAAATATATAATCACAGTAGTTGATATGCTAATATTTTATATAACTCCATGTATTAGTTTGTTTCAAATATTGATTCTTAAGAAAAACATATCTATAAGTTCTTTTACTAAAATTATAATTATAAACTGTTTTATTCCCAAAGTAATTAAGTTAATTAATTTATACTACATGAACTATGACGCTTCGTTTCCAGCAACTCCAGCTCACCAATGTTGTCTTCGAAACAGACTGCAATTTGATAAAAGAGAATCTCGAATATACAAAAAATGGCCACATTAATTATTAGGCAAGTGTAGGGCTTCTCTCATATCAGTTCGAAACTCTTATATGTGAGTTTTGTGAAGACAAATCCATCTTGTTGCTCACAAATTAGTTAGGACATCACAATTTTATGTTAGTTTTCATGATTTTATTTGTATCCCAACCTATGAACTCTCAACTATCCTTAATGAAATGATATGATTTTGTTTGTGTTAAAAAAATGTTTCTTTTCTCTAATCTAGTAATTTATAAACGTGTATGCTCAATGATATGATTATAATTTATAAGGAAAATATTTTGTTGGTGAATAAATATTTTGTCTATTGCAATTGAATTTGTCCGGTCCGCAACAATGAAACGGGAAAATGAAGTTAAAAGAAGAGTTTTGAGTAACGTTGAAAAAGTACAAGAAAAGTTGACGACATGAAAGTAGCCAAAGCAGGTGATGGAATGCAGTAAGTACATATATGGTTGATGAGCATGCAGAAATGGAATTGAAGATATATCCGCGCGTCTATGAGTGGTTGGGTATGGGTGGAGCATGCTGCAAGGCACGAAGACGGCGTATGGTGAGGTCACGGTTGCTAATATGCTTCTCATCATCAACACGGTCATGAGTTAATGAAACCCACACCATTACATACTAATGCTGCCTCAACCTTACCACCAATTCCTCCAACATGAACATCTCTCTCTCTCTCTACTCTGTCATCGATGTTGGATCATTGACAAAGTGTATCAAATCGTCTAATAGTATTCAATAAATAACAGTTATCGTTCGTGCAAGAACTTACATAATGCTTTAGCAAATATCACAAGTTTTTACTATCTAAACTAATAAATAAATAATGATGATCTGAACATAGCATTCAATAATAAAGATTAAGTAAAACAAAACTATAAGTTACAATATTTTTGAATTTTTTTTTATAAACAACGATAAAATGATATGATATTCAAATGACGAAGGTTATCGATGTTAGATTTCATCGAATCAAACCCTCTTTACACTAAAACATGATACTCAACTTGTAATTCAATGTTAATATAGGTCACAATTCAAAAATGGTATTCTATTTCCTAATTCCTTAGGTGACAAGATCTAAGTTTCTCCATTAAATATCAATCTTTCTGCACATTTTACAAAGAAATTTGCTTTAAGCTCAATGACCCAAAAATAACCATTATCCATCATTCTATTCCTAACTCTCAGGTTTAATGAGCATTTTACCACAATTTAAGATAAAAAAAAGTATGTTCTCATAACAATCTCATCTAAAAACTTAAGCTACGGGAGACCATCCATAACAAGCATAAAGTATAAAAGTAGAAGGCCAACATTAAAGAACAAGATAAATATATAACACTATTTCAAAAGAAATACATGAGAACATAAGATTTAGATACAATCTAACCTCAACAATAGAGAGTTTAGCTACCCATCTCTATGAATAGCATAGAAAAACAAGAAAGATAGAAGAACAATGGAAGAAGAGAGTTGGAGAAGAATAACTTTAGTAAATGAGGTGTTTTTACAAAGTAAGGAATGTGTACGTCTGTCAAAATGAGCGAAAGAATTTATTTATACAGTCCAAAAAATCTGCACGTAAGTGAGTGTATGTTCAAACAAAAAATTTTGGACTTAAATAGATGTTACAGTTATGCAATTATGCACCTCTATCTAAATTTAGCTTAAGCCAAAAAGTTGTTTTGCTAAAGCTAATTTTCCTCTGCAACTTTCTTTTTCATCTTCTCCAAAAAGGAACTTTAATTTGGGCCCTCCAATTCTAACTGAAGCACATTTGAGCTGTAATTTCTACTTCAAGCTTTCACTAAACCTTGCTCCAAAAAAAAATGTAATCCAATTCAATATCGTACAAAATAATTCATCAATAAGCATATGCAACCTAACAAAATGACAAGTTAAATAGAACAAACTAAAATTAACAATTTACATTGAAAAGAAACAAAATATTAAATAAGAGAAAATATAAGACAATTATATAAATTCATATATCTTGATTAAGTATTTTTTTGCAATTTTCAATGAATGTGTCTAAAAACACAAATTGAATATTGAAGAAAATGGGAGGGGGCGCAATTTGGATTTTATCTTTGTTGTGGTACCACTAACACTTACGGTCGCGCATAGCATGCATGCAAGCTGCCCCCGCTTTTCCTTTACTCTGTTACTTGTTTTCCATTTTTCAAAGCCTTTTTTTTGTCGGCAAACAAAGCATGAATATATTAATTTAGATGTGTCTAAGGTACAAGTTATGCCTAGGAGATACAAAAACAACCTTGCAGCAGTGTCAGTTAGTATGCATTTATGAACCATATATCCATAAATGTTGCATAACTGAAAACATGAATTGTTTACATGTGGCTATCTAGCCAAGTTCAACCAAACAAGATAAATGCTAACATTTGTATGTGTACCCAACCTGCATACCAATAGTAAATGTATATCCCCCTAAAGTTAATGATCACTGCCTCTGTTTCAGGGTCTCGAACATTAATTATGTGTCGTGCCATTTTGTGCATTCAATCGATGGTTACCAAAGGAAGTTACCATTGCTGGTCCTTCTTTTAGTCACATTTCCAAGACAAAAATTCACAAGCCACTTAAATTTTTCAAGCACGTATGTGGAGCAACAGACCATTGTGTGTATAACAAATGTTTAGCTTTTTCCCATAAATTTAAACCATGACCATGCAAACATTAGATATTCTTGTTACAACTGTTGAGGTTCTAGAGCTTCCCCTTAAAAAATAAAGTTGTTTCTAGCCTTCCACCAGGCCTATGTGATTTCACTCCATCACACTTGTCTTGCTCTTGATTTTGCTACTGTTGCTAAGGTTAGTATGTGTTGCCATAAGTGTTGAGATCTTACAGAAACACTATTGAATATCCTTCACCCTTGTATCATTCCTTCCATATTGGCTCGATCATCTTGCATGAAAATAGCACATGTGCAACTGTTTCTTGTGAGTCTCACAATGGGCATAATACATCTACACTTTCCTGTATGATGTTTCGCTTGAGAAGATTAATTCTAGATGACAATTTGTCTAAAAATAATCTCCACAAGAAACATCATTTTCGGTGGTATAGACATGTTCCAAATTGTGTTGAAAATTTGATTATTCTCACTCTGTGGTAGAAGACGTTTTTGTATGATTGTGTAGGCTGATTTTGAAGTGTATATCTTTGTTGTTTCCGGTTTCCATTTCCAAATATCCAATCCATGTTTTTTTGGTCCCTGTAAATGAATCCTAGAGAGCAAAAGTTACCACATGTACAACTCATATTGGAACATTTCCCTCCTCCATGTAAATTTCCACATCCACTATCCCATCGTCCATTGTCCCATCTCTAAAATGGAGCAGTCTTTTTGTTCTGAGATAGAACAAAGCTTAGGGAACAAAAGGTACTTCTTCTAACCCAGCATGCTTCCAAAAGTTAGTCCGTTCACCATCACCAATAAACCACTCCACATTGTCATCAAACCAAGTAACCTCACTTCTACTTCCACAAACAAGCCTTAGGTCTCTCCACCAAATTGAGAAATCCCTCTCACTCTCAACCTCGCTTATTAGCCCACTCCAACCATTATATTTTGACTCCAAAATCTTTTTCCACAAAGCATTTTCTTCATGGAATAAGTTCCACCTCCACTTTCCAAGCAATGCCTCATTGAACCGCCTAATGTTTTTAATTCCTAGACCTCCACACTCTTTTGGACGAAAAATTTGGTCACAACTAACCCAAGCTATTTGTCTCCTCTCCTCATTCCCACCCCCAAAAAAGCGCTTTTGAAAGCCTATGACTTTGTTGGCCACTAAAGCAAATATTCTAAAGAAAGATAAATAGATTATAAGGATATAATTCAATAATGAGTTTATGAGGCAAATGCGGGCAGCCATGGATAGGTTCTTATGCTTCCATTGAGAGGGTTTTGATTTAATTCTATTAAGGATTGATACCCATGTTGCCTCTTTTCTAGGATTGGACCCAATGGTCAAGCCTAGATATGTGAAAGGAAGCGACATAAGTTTACAATTCAAAATAGAAGATCATATTTCCAAATCATCAAAGTTTACCCCAATGCCTCCAAAGCAACTTTTTTGGAAGTTTACTTTGAGCCCGAATGCCACTTCGAAACAATGCATTAGAGATTTAATAACCAACATGTTTTGTGTATTTGCTTCCCCAAAGAATATTGTGTCATCCGCATATTGCAATAAATCCACCACCATTTTGTCTCCAACCACAAAACCCTTGTAGGTTTCTCTTCTTCTAGCCTCTCTTACTAGACCACTTAGTGCCTCCGCTATCAATTAAAGAGGAAAGGTTCTAGTGAATCACATTGTCTTAGACCTTTCTTGGGGATGAACTCTCTTGTTGGCCTTCCATTTATAAGAACATAAATCGTGCTTGATGACAAACAACCTCAAACCCCAGCCACCCATTTGTCTCCAAGCCTAGCCTTTTTAACATGTAAAAGAGAAAATCTCACTTCATCGAGTCATAGGATTTTTCATAGTCAACCTTGATGATTACACACTTTTTCATTTTCCTTCTAGCTTCATCGACCACCTCGGATGCCGCCAAGGAACTATGGATGAGGTGCCTTCCTTTAAGGAAGGCACTTTGCCTTTGATCAATCACACTAGGCAAGACCACTTTGATTCTTCTTGCTAGGAGTTGTGTGATTATTTTGTAGAGAGAAACCACTAAAGAAATGGATCTATATTCCCCTAGGCCATGTGGTTCATTCACTTTTGGGATAAGTGTAATGAATGACGCATTTTCCTCTCTAGGAAAGCACCCATGCATGTGGAATTCCTTCACAAAGAGCAAAATATCATTCTTCAATAGAGGCCAAAACTCTTTGAAGAACTTAAAGTTGAAACCTTCCGGTATGGGTGCCTTTGAGCCCTCACAATCCCAAATTGCTTCCTTGATCTCTACTTCCTCAAAGTCTTGCACCAAGGAAGATCTTTGCTCAATGGATAAACACTTAAAAGGAATGTTCTCCAAGCCAATATTTCCAATTATCTCTCCATTGGAACTAAATTTTGAAGAAAACAAGTTCCTAGTAATATCCTTTACCTCCCTTGGTTCTTCAACCCATCGTCCTTCATGCTCTAGACCCTATATTGAATTGAGCCTCCTTCTAGTATTGACATAAGCATGATAGGACTTGGAATTGTAATCCCTATTTTGAATCCAATATCCTTGCATTTTGTCTTAGCACAGATTCGTTTTGTCTAGCCATCTCCCACCATTGGCCTTGCAATAAGAATCTTGATTGTAGCTCTTCTTCATTAAGATCTCTTTCTTCACAAATCAAGTCTAAATCTCTTATCCTCTCCTCCAAAATCTTCATTTTGCATTCAAGTCACCGAATTTGTTTTTGTTTCATACCTCTATCTCCTTTTTAAGAAACTTCAACTTTTCTTTTAGAACAAAAGCTCCCCTCCCTAGAAACCTAAAAGGCCTAGGGCCTCAATCAAACTTTTGGTTCTTCAACACTAGTGGTCAATGATTCGATAACTTTTGATTAACTTCTCGCAAGCTGCTCCCTTCCCACAAATCTAACCACTCTTTAGATACTAGCATATGGTCTATCCTAGTCATGGATTTTTCCATTTGGTCTAATCCAAGTAAGTCTTCTACCAATCAAAGGTAGGTCTTCTAAACTCATATCTTCAATAAAACAATTGAAAACTCTCTTATCCAAATCACCATAGTTTTGTAAGGACTCACATTTTCTTTCTGATAAGACTCTAATATTGTTGAAATCACCTAATAAGACACATGCCTCCACCGTGCTTCTTCTTTTTTCGAACAAAATAGACTCCCACAACCTCCTCTTAGATGATAGATCAAATAAGGCATATATGTTAATCACCACGATAGGTATGTCTCCATTAGCTCAAATTCCTTCAAGACATATAAAGCCATCACCAAAAAAAAAATCTTTGGAGTGTGAAACATTCCTTTTTCCAAGATAAAGTAAACCTCTTTTGTATTATGTGTAGGATAGCTAATCAAACTCACATCATCCCCACCCCATAAAGCTTTACACAGGTTACTTGATCCTTCTTGTTGCTTTGTCTCTTGTAAGCATAAGAGATATAGTTTTTCTTCCTTTACCATGTTTCTGATATATCTCCACTTGTTGCACCACCCTAGACCTCTTACATTATGAGTTGCAATCTTCATTGACAACTAGATTAATCTCCTTCATGATAGGACATCTTTATGCTTGGTCCTTCCATTGCCTCAGCATCTCTTCTATCCAATTCCATGAAATATTTAACAATGTCTTCATAGCTTCCATCAAAGGTGATACCAAGCTTTTGAGCCATATCCCAGATCTGTTTTGTCTCAATCATTTTTTTCTTCCACCAAAGTAAGATTTTCTTATTGTCTTGAAGTCCCTTGCTAATAGAGTCTCAAAAAGATATTAACTTCATTCTTTTATTTTTGTGTTTGTGTTCCCTGATGTTGTCTTGTTGCCACTCTGTAAGGCTGCACCATGCTCACAAGAAATATCATCGACCTTGGCTTGTAATTGTGAGCTTGTTATAGGTTAGGGCCCAAACTCATATATTGTCCCCTATAAAGTATTGTCTAGTTGCATTTACTCTTCTCTGTAAGTAGAACATTCTCCAAAAGTTTATTGGCCCATGTTGTTTTCCACATGGTAATAAAGGCCCAATTCAAAGGATTTTTTACCAACCAACTTCCTTGTTCCATCCTTGTTCCATAACTTGAACTGTATGCGTTGGGTAGAAAGTGACACCTAATGCACCATGTTTTGAGTTGATGTTTCTATTGCCTTTCATTTCTTCTTGTTGACCGCAACACCATGGGTCCCACTATACTCACCAATAGGACTTTGACAATTGTTTGAATTTGAAACCTATTTTTCATAGGTTATGGACCGTTGGTTACAATGTTGTTTTTGAGTTGCTAGTCCAAAACTATGACTATCAGACAAAGCATTTTTCCTTCTCTCTTCCTCAAACCGATATGTCATTGGCCATTTTCTCATTACGCTCCGACCACTGTCTAGATCCTTCGCTGATTTTATGGACATATCATCATCTTCCCTTTCGCCAACCATGGACGAGTGTGAGTCCATGGAGTTTACCATTTTCCCATGTTTTGCATAAACAATCCTTCTTCCGTAGCTCATCTTCCTCCTTCATTCTAACCTGGTATAAGTGGTCATTGATCCGGATGATGATGTTTGAGCATTTAACACTTATGACTAACGAGGCTTTGATAAGGATTATGGCCCAGTCTATTCTAGTTAGGTCCTTAGTGGCGTCATCCATGCCAACAAATTTTCCCATTGTTACTGTGATTTGTTTGAAACAAGCATCACTCCATAGTTCAATGGTACACCATATAGGTGAATCCAATCCAGCCTACTGCATGGATTAACGCCTTCTCTCCAAGGCTCTATTCTTTCAAAAAGTGTAACCTAACTGTCAGTGGTAGCTTCCATGGCTCCTCTAATATCTTCCTCTATCACCCCCAAGATTAAGATTAAGTCCTCTCCCAAGTATCTAAGTTTAACTTATTTCAGACCTTCCATGAAGGGTCTCTCCAACACTTTATCTAGCATAGTTAAGTTCCTCAATCAACCTACCCAACAGCTATGAAACGAATCCCTTTTATTGTTGCTCGCATTAAATTCTTGACCTTTCCAAGAAGAGTTTGTTTCAGCATCCATCGTAGTTGTATGTCTAGCGTGGATTGTTGCTTGCACACAACTTCTATCATGTTGCTGAAAGCGATTGTCTCAGCCTGGGTTTATGTTTTGTCCTTGCATCCAGTTGTCATTCCCTTGGAAATCTTCCCTTCTAATCTAGTTTTTGAATTTTGGGATATTGATCCTCAACCTATTGTTACCAATCAAAGGAAATCCTATTTGCTCCAACAAGTGCATCTTGTTTTGTACTCCAATGAATCTTACGAAGCCAAACCGGTGGCCATGTTTGTTTCTCCTTTGTGAAATGTAGATAGCCCAGACCCTTCCCCAATTTTTGAAAAATCTTCCATAATTCACTTTCAGAGGTGTTGTCTGATAAATTTTTGAAGTAGAAAGATGTGATATCTCTTCTATCTCGGTGGACGCCACCATTAAGGTGGGTTGAGCCTCCCTTGAAGGCGTTCTCTCTACTCCCAACAGCCCGTGTTTGCTCTCTTCTCTCTCATGACAACTATATCTGAATTGTTCCACTTTTCAAAGCCTGACCACTACACCACCTCATCACCATCTAATAATTAAACCTTTTTTTTCTAATGTCAATATTAATTTAACCTTTCATCTTCTTTACCTTCTCTAATAAAATTTGGACCTTGCATTCTATTTTCTTCTTCTTTCATTCATGTCCTAATTGTTCTTCTATTTAATTAGATAATTTGAAGTTTAATATTATTTTCATCTTACTTAAATTATTATTATTATTATTATTATTATTATTGTGTGTGTTTTTATAATTATATTTTGAAAATAATATATATATATATATATATATATATATATATAGAATCCTTTCTGGATTCCTTAATGTGGCAACTATTCATGAAACGTGAGAAACCATAAGAAATCAAAGAATTTCTTGGAAATCCTGCATGGCCTACTCGTTCTTTTTTCTTTGACAAATTGTTAGAACTTCATCTGGATTTGAATCCTACTGAGAGGTCTACTAGAGATAAAAAAAATTGTTGAAGAAATAACAAAAGAAACATCTGATTATTTTCAGGTGATCGGAAAATAAAGAAATAGTAAATTTATTCAAGATAATTGTGTACTTACAAAATGCCGCTTGAATTCATCCTATTTCATCATGTTCGAGATGTGATATGGTTCCAAAGGGTGAATTGAACAATTCCAATAAGATTTCATTCTTGAACAAAAATTCATTTTAGGATTATTTCATCTATTTCATGACAGAAACAATGAGATACAAATTACACTATGATTTTGAATAAGAAGAGATATTTTAAGAAATAACATATATATTCATTCTATCAATAACCGAGTTAGATATGATATATGATAATGGATTTACTTTTTTCTATTTATAACGTTAATATGTAGAAGATCAAAAGTACACATATGTTTACTAATATTAACTAAACAATGATTTATTTAATACTATAATCATGATTATAACTTATCTTTCTTCTTGTTTCATGTATAAAATCGTACGTGTTGTTTTACAATATTTATTTTAATGTTTTTTATGAACATCCAATCTGGTTAAGTTTTATGTATCAACAAATGAATGAGAAAAATAAAAGAAAATATATTGCACTGATGAATCTATGAGCACACGGTAAATGAGAAATACACTGAAAATGATATAGAAGTATACATTGTAGAAAAATGATTATAGAAATATAATTATACATTGATTTTTTTAGTGAAACACTAACAAATTATTACATCAATAATAATATTTTATTTTAATGAATAAATTATTAAAAGAAAAATAAAAAATTAAAACAACATAACTTTATGAAAGACAAGAAAAAATATTTATTTTGGAATGATTAAGTTATAATTAAGATATATAATATTAAAAATTATAAGTTTTTTTATTCATTTTTATAATATTACAGTATTTGTTTAGTATTAATAAATGTGCACTTTTGTCTGTCACACATTAAAGTTATATATAATATATTTTTATCTATACATCAAACAAACTAATTATGTATCTTAATGATTCTCAAGTTTGTTTTAAAATAAGGAGTCTTGGCATTTTTAGTGATTCTCGTGTGACAGACTGCATCCTACATATTTCATTATTTAGCAGATTTGATTCGGGTTCTTCTTCTCAATTGGAGCCACCATTTCTTGTATTCATGTGTTTTTAGAAGAAGCAAAATCATGGCTAATTCATCTTCACTCAATTCAAGTTTTCTTTTTATCCATGATTTCCTTTCTTTGGCATTGTTGGTTTATGCCTCTTTTGTAGCTTTTGTTGGTCTTAGTTAGTTTGGACTTCTAACCAACTTATTTATAGAAGAAAAATAAAATAAGGATGGGACCTTGAATTCAAACCTCACATCGAACATTTTTTTTTTCATTTTCTAAACCACACATTTCTTACCACATTAGCATCATGTTATTAGTCACAACAAGTCAGTGTTAGACAACTGTGTTAGCACCACCTACACCCCTCATCAGCGTTATATGGCCATATCATCTCATGTCAATAAAAAAAAAGTTAGAAAATTGATAGCACACGGAAGGAGTTGATTGACACTTGGAAAAAATTTGGAAATCCAATTTGCACAATTGAAAATAGGAGACTCAAAGTTGTACGATGGCAATAGTTAAGAGAAAGGAAACGGTTCAATATGTGGTAAAAATAAGTGAAATGAAAAAGAAAATAAATTGGTTTAATTTTATTTTTGGTGTCTTAACAAATTAACTTCATCTTGACACCTTCAAACAATCGAAATTCAACCATATTTTGAATTATAAATGTTAAGAGAAATTCTGACTTTTGGAAGTTAACTAGGGTAATTCCTACAACTTTGTATACAAATAATACATAGAAGATCTAATGTCTTGAAAGATTCACATTTCATAAGATTTTCATAGACTTTCAATGAGTATAAAAAAAATTATATCATCAATCAATTAAATCATTTTTATATAACCTTTAAAATAATAATTATCAAAGGGAACAAACTTACAATACATTATGATTTTTGATTGAATGATACTATATAAAAAAAAAAAAAATATCGGTGTATATACTATTTTCTTTTTATAAAACTTGTAGTCATCTTTTATCAAAAGAAAATTCTTTCTTGTGTTCAATATCAATCTCGTGTTGATTCGGACCTGAACCCACATGGATTGAGTTAGGCTCATTGACATTTTGTGGTGGATCATGATCCAGGTAACCCATTTCCATTTCATGGTGATGAATAGAACTAGAAGAAGAAGCATTGACCTTGGACTTATGGTGATGTGAGATGGAGGATGGGGGTGAATCAATCTCATAGAGATGATGGGCCTCCGAGTCAGATCTTATTGGAGATGTGGGATAGGTGAAAATTTCACTATGGCAGTGACGTAGGAGATTTGCCTGAGACTTGGGTTGATTTGGGGTTGAGGGTGCAGATGAAGGGGTTTGCGATTGCAATCCACGATTTTGTTTTACATGCTTCTTCGCCGTGTGGTGCCAATTCCTTAGAGCTCTGGCTACTCTTTCATTGAATATGGTTGGTTTCATTGTTGAACCCATCTGTCATCACCCACAACCAATCAAATTTTGTTCATTCTTAATTCCCATTTGAGAAATTCTAAATTTAAAAAGGATTTTTTTTTTCAATAATTATTAGCTTGGGATTAGTAGGTATCATATGAAATTGTTAAAAATAAAAAGTTAGTTTATAGTGTTAACTTATAAGTTAAAAGAAAATATAAAAAATGCATATTTTTTTAAAAGGAACATGAACTATATAAGTGAGTTTATTTAAACTTAAAAAAAGAATTTTAAAATAAACATTTTTTTTAAGAAACACATAGGATTTATTTCTTAAAATAAAAAAAATATTTTTTTAAATAGAAGTAGTTTAGATAAATATATTACAAAAATAAAATAAAAATTATTTTATTAAATAAACGTTTATTTCAATAAAAATAAATTTAAACAAACTGATTCTATATCATGCGAAGTGTTGGTTTTGTCTAAGTCTTTTGCATTATTTGCAAACATAAATTAACATATATGATTAAATTATTAATTTTTGTAATAATTGTTTTGAAATTTATGTATGAAATCATTTTAAAATTCATTAAATGAAAATTTCGAAATTTTATAGTGATAGTTATTAAACGCTGTATATGATTACTTTGATGAATAAAAATGAAAAAATTTTATAATAAAAAATTGAAAAGAAAAGATTAAATAAACAACAAGTTATTTGTGGAATGAATTGATGTTAATTAAATACCTGTGTCACGAGAGCATAGAGAGGAAGAGTTACGTAGCTGCAAAGGAATTGAACGAGGACCCTGCCACATCATCCACGTTAATTGCATACAATTAATTAGCTTGAGACTAATATTGGCAAAGCTTTAGTATGACTTAAATCAATATGGATCTAGAAAATGGGACAAACCCCATTGTGACTTTGATCACCGCATCCTCCGTTCGGGAATGGAAACAGGATTTTATCCCAAATTGAAGCTGAAAAAAAAAAAGAAAAGAAAAAGCTCCACCATTCATTTCATATAAGTACTTAATAAATAAAAATAAAAACAAGATAGTGTCATTCATCATTGATAAAAAATGAGAATAGAAATATAGTAATGGCATTTATTCAGATTACAATTGCACTCATCACAAGTCTTGATCATGTAGAAATATAATAATAGCATTTATGTATTTTCCTGTGGAAAATTCGTTTTCATTAACCAGAGTAGTAGCAATACCGAAATTTATTTTGCGGCACTTACCGCAGTCCATGAAAAGTAGGCAAGCTGAAAAGCATTCTGTACGTTCCAATGAGCACGCCAGAAAAGAGACATGTAAGACTTAGTAACTAAATTAACAATTTACATTGATTGATGTTATTGCTATGAAAAAGTGGTAATAAACACATGCCTGAAAGAGCACGAAATTAATGAGGTAGAGAGTAAGTCGAGGTTTGTTAAACCAGAAAAGGTCATCACCAGGTTGCACCAGTGGCACACCCTTTACAACCTCTCCTCGTTGTTGAATTCTTTGGCCCATCTTTGTTATTATCACTTGCAGCTTGGCTCCAACTAATAGAACAATCTACATTTTGGGGACATTAATTATAATTATAATTAGAAAAAAGATATATATCATTAATTAAGCTAAGGCATTGCGTGTGCTTACGATCAAAGGAGCAAATGGTAGCCAATAATAAGAGTACCAGCCTGTCCATATACAAATAATGTACCGAAATGTAAGTATTTATACTTTTAATTAATAATCAATTAAATGATTTAGCTTAGTGAATTTATTATAAGATATACTGGCTTACCATCAGTGTGAACCAGGAGAAAAAGCACTGTGATGAACCAGATTGGAGTACTAAAAAATTAGAAAGAGAGCAGTTGTTGATTATTCTATAATTATGTAAATCAAACTCTGACATATAGATCATAGATGTTATTTTAAAAGATGGTTGCTATTCTATGATTTTTGTTGTAACAAAAGATACCCAAAAAGACATAGATGGCACGAATTAAGCGAAAAACCTGATTTCAACGACCACTTTGAAGTCCTCTTCCAATGATCTTTTGATATATTGCCGAAAGTCGAATTTCGGGTGACTATGAGGCCCCAAATGTGCCTAAAACCAATTAAAGTTATATCGGACATTTCAAAGAGTTTATACTTAATTCATTTGGACCGTTGAAAGTAATTTATAAGTTCTTGGGGGCGTAAATATAATTTGTTTATTATAAACAAAATTTACTTCGGCATGTTGATTTAGTGGGTGAAAATAATTTACACAAAACATAAAGTTAAATTGGAAATAAATTTTATTCTAAAAAGAAAAAGTGACATACCAACAAAGTATCAATGAATAGTTACAGAAACGATAATTAAAATTGGTAATGGTGTAATGTGATTACCATCATAAATCCATGCCTCAGGGTCAAGTAATCTACTTTAGGAACTGACCGTACAAACTGCCTGAAGAAACAAACCTGTATATAGCAATAAAGTAAAGCAAAGAAGTGATTCTTATGTAAAGAAATAAAATAAGAAAAAAGTAATAAAAAAATAGATGATGAGGAAAATTGGGTCAATTTGTTACAAATTTTTTTAAAAAAGTGATTCTTATGTTAATAATTTAGTAATTTTCTTCTATTGTATTGTTATATACACAAGCATAATACTAAGAATACCATTAGTCTGGAAAAAATCTAAAATCTTATATAAACTATCTAAACTTTTTGTCATTGGGTTGATTCTAGTGGATTGCTTTCAATTAATTTTTTTTATAAAAAGCAATATATTGCCACATTTAGAAGTTATGAGACAAACTCTCAAGACATAATGATTATTGAAGTGTGTTTTGCTCTTTAAACAAAGTTCCCTCAAAACATAAAAATCATCAAAATAAATTTTATTTCTTTCAACAAAATTATCTTCATACGCATTGCCTCTCAGTATAATGACCCTCACAATTAAAGTGATGAGCTATGGTTTAAATGAAGAATGTAAAGATTAAGATAAGTGTTAAGAAGTCTAATTATGCCAAGCAAGTCAAGTAAAACTCTTAATAGAGAATGATACAAGTTGAAATGATATAAAGTATAAGAGATGATGATTTAGGTGTGTGATTAAAGATCTATGGCCAAGGTAAATT
>PYAF01000845.1:732398-746217 GCA_007407185.1 Glycine tomentella
GGTAGTTAAGAGAGAGAAAGAAAAGTACTATTGATAAAGGAGAAAGATGATAAGGACGTGAAAAGAGGATTGATACTTGATACTTTGATAGGAGACATACATAGTTATTTTTTTGAAGTCAGACAAATATAATTACTAAGTGAGGATATATATAATTGCAGTATAAAAAAGTGAGGATAGAATTAAAAAAAAAAAAAAAACTTACAGTATTAAATTTTAAAACAATAAATTTTTTGAAACAAAAGAGGAAGTTTAAGACATAAATATATATATATATATATATATATATATATATATATATATATATATATATATATATATTGGCATATGCAGACTACAAACCGTGTGAAAATTGGTACTGTGCTGTCTTGGTTTCCTCTTCCCATCGTTTCCACCTTCTCATCTATGGTCGCAATTAATTAATTCAAGAAAATAAGTAACTCGGTCAGAGATGTATCCAAAGGGAAAGAGGTAGACAAATTGTTCAAAGTAAATGTATATATATTTTCTTAATTACCTTTGCTCTACCCAGAGCTAGAGTGAGTATGCAGTAAAGGACATGAAAGACAGCCAGCACGAAGATAAATATATGGAGTTGATGAATACCCTCTGATGAGACAAACGGGACTTTACCCTACGCATTTTAACAATAAAAACCACATTAGATATGACCCCGCTTAGTTAGGTTTCTACTTTCAAGTAATAAATAAATGGGTTTTTTAGGATATGGATAAATAAATATAATTGAAGTAGTAATTATATATTGAGCATTTCTTGCGCGGGTTTCGATTAATTTAATTAGCTGGATTTGAAAATAGAATAAATCATAATATTTAAAGAAAACATGTATATTAACAGAATAAAATTTAAAAAAAAATTAAAGTTGACAAGTTTTAAATGAAAGGATAAAAACTAAGTCACTTTAAAATACAATATTTTGATTCTTTTCAACTTGCCGTGGTTTCTTCAAAATACAGTGTTCATAGAATTCTAGAATAGATTTTCTTTTTCTTTTTTTTATTTCTATATTACTTCATTTTTCAATCATCTTTTTTTATTTTTTTTCCTGTTCTCATGAGTCCCTTTAAGCTTTGACATGCATTCACACGCATGGCGGATTCTTTTTAAACCAAAAATTAAAAAAAATAGTATAGAACTCAACACATTATCATTATTGCTGGAAATTCTACCCCTGTATTTACGGCAAAGAAAAATGATCATTCCTTTGCTTAGTTACTTGGAAATTTCCCGTGAATGCATTTCTACTTAGGAAATTAACTCGTACATGGAGAAGTCAATATCGTAGTAAAATTAAATGAGGTTGGCTAACCTACTTTTTAAATATTTTTATTTATTGTTTGATAAAATTTTATGTTCGTTCCATTCACAAAGAATGGGCTCAAGTTAATGGCATTAGTTTTAAATTTACCTTATAATTAAAGAATATTAAAAAATGTATTATTCATTCTTTTAACATTTTATAGAAAAATGTTGTTTTTAATGTCTATATCACTATATGCGCGCACTTCATATTTTAAACTACTACAGCTCTTTAATTCTTTTCAAAAGTACATAAAGGTAAGTCATTCTTTTATTAATTTGTTTGGGGTGAATTCGGTATTTAAAAATTACTTTAAGCTCTCATTAATTTGAATCGAGTAAAATGTTAAGGGAGAAGTATTTTTATCTTATCATAATAGTTTAACAAAAAATTATAGAGTAATGATTAGCATACGCGCCAATTTGGGGTATATTAGTACATGCAGGTGAAAGTATAAGAGAAATAAAAAAAAAATGAAAGAGAATAAATTATATGATAAGTAATTTGATAGGAAAAGAAAAGAGAAATAAGAAGAAAATAAAAACAAGATAAAAGAGAAAGAAAACACATATTTACGGCAATAAAAGCAAAGACCAATAACTATTGTAACTTATATATATTTTAATAATATTATTTAGAGATTATTATATGATTTAAATATTTAAATCAGTGCCAGTATAAAACATATATATTACATTGTTTATTGTTTATATGTTGTTACATGTCAAAAGAAATTATAATTATACCATAATTACTTAAACTTTTTTAATATATATAATAACATATAACGTAAGACAAAAATAATTATCATTAATCGACTCAAATGCATGCATACATACATACCGGGGGACAGTTGTCACCACCTCCGGCCGCCAAAATACGACGGTGATTTTCGTTATCGGAATCGAGAAAAGCCGCTAGTAATCTCTGACCATTGGTTTGGTGCTCTAACTCTTTCTTCTTCTTATAATATTTTTTTGGACAGGGGTGAAATGTCCCCGCAACCTTTTCTGATATACATATCCTCGATATTAGACCTTGTCCTACCGTTAGGAGCAACGATATGAACCCCAATAGCATAAGCTCTGCATGCATGTTATCCAACTATGAATTAAGTTAATTATTTTTCACTAAGCTTTGATTTAATTTGTCACATAAACAACTTTATTAATTAAATGGTTCAGACTCACACACCTGATTTGATCTTTTCAAGTGCCTCGCATAGAGCTCTTTTGTGCTTCTTCTTCAACCACTATTTTCTCATGAACACATAGACAATATTGATGATAATCAAAATTAAATACTTACACATGTAATTAATATACGTGTATGTATATATACCTTTCCTATCAGATGCAGGATGTGCTCGATCAAGATAGATATGGAGAGCAAAACGAAGCAAACAACGGCCACAGCCCATGTAGGTGTTTCCTCTAAGGTTTTTCCTCCCATGCTTGCTTTTTTCTTAATTGAGTTGCTAGAAATATCATATACCTTCTTTCTTTCTTTCTTTCTTTTTTCCTTTTTTGTTGTTCCCCAGAATTAATCTAAGTGTATAAATAGATAGCAGATGATGTGAGTAGGGAGAGGGACCAAGTAAGCATAGCTAGCTCCCCGATACTGAACGGAGAAATCTATATGTTCTAGTAGTGGGGGAAACTGGGAGTGAGATACGTTCAAAGAAGGTTATTTCACTGTTAATTTATCACACTTTTAAGAATTTCGTTAAAAATAAAATAATATAGCGTAATTTTATTGTTTATGACTTTGACGTATATAAAAAAGCAAGCGATTTGCCTCACTTGGACTTTGACGCATAACATTTTATTTTATTTTTCACTTCTAATAATATTTTATATAACTTTATTATTCTATTTTATTTTTTATTTAAGATTATTTATTATAGTTAATAATATTTTATTTTATTTTTACTTTAATTTAATTTAATATTTATTCATTAAGTTTATTTATTTTATTTATTATGTTATTTATTTTTTTGAAAAAATGCCACATAAACTAACTACGTTCATGTAGCAATTTTTTTTAAAAAAAATCCCACGTGACATGACACGTGGAACATAGTCTAATTTTAAAAAAATAAAAATAAACATGTGACACTAAAAGTTACCATTTGACTTGACAATTCTGATACAATGTGCGTGTGAATGTGATAGAAACAACCCTACTTAATAAAATGCTTCAAAATAATTTCTTTAAAAATTTAAATGAGGTAGGCTAACCAACTTTTCAAATGAGACTTATCAGCATATGCAGGTGAAAGTAAGAGAGAAATAAAATAAAATAAAAAAGAATAAATGATATGATAAGTAATTTGATAGGAAAAGAAAATAAGATACAAAAAAGAAAGAGAACACACAAAATAACTTCTTTCTAACAATTTATTTTTAGTTTTACATCAATTTATGTGAATGAAAGGAGCCAAATCTTAAAATTGATTATGGTCAAGATGACTCACAAAATTTGATAAAAAAATAAAAATCACTATCCTAATAAACCCGTTAGGAGCCAAATCCTGATCGTTTTTTAGTTGGCGTGAGCAACTTCCTATTTATTGGAAGATCTTGTCAAATAAAGTTCAAAGATATTATATAATAAATAATATATTTAAATTAATTTCAGTTTAAAATATACAAGTAAGATCAACAAAGAAATGATATCCATATATAAAAATCAATTAAATTATCTTTGATGTAAAAGTTATTTTAATGTTAAAGTATTTATTATTTTAGGAGTTTTAATTTGTTTTAAATTATTCCTGATTTTAAAAACTAACATACTATCCAATTATTTTTTAATATTATCATTTTTTGTATTTTTTCTAAGAAAATATGAAAGAGTAAAATGGGATGGTGCTATATATATGGGCAGATGAAATTATATTAATATATTTTTAAATTCTGAATATTTAATATTTATTTATTATTTAATGACCCAATTATTTGAAAGATGCATTTTTTCTTTACTTTTTGTATTTTATTTTTAACATTTTGATTTGATGATTAGACTCTAGTGATTATTGAGTTGGATACTAGTCGTGTTATTTGAAAAGAAAAATAATTAGGTATTTTATTTTAACCCTCTGATTTATTAGAGACAATAAATTCTGACTAGTTTGAAGTTTGGTCAAGAAATAAGTATAATTTAATTAATAATTATTTTTATTAAAAATTGAATTCAAATAATTCAACTTTAACGTATTAACTATTTGTATTTCATCATTTGTTTAAAAGTTGGTATATATAAGTCTAAAGTAAATTTTTCTCTCAATGAAATTAATGGAATGACGTGCAGACTTGGCTACTGCACAATCTTCCAATTAGAGGTACTGATGCTGGATGACCAAGCGTCTTTGGAGCAGTCTTTGGAGATGCTTTGGATGCGAATAAATTACCTAAGGGAGCTAATTATTTTCAAGGGCACGTCTTGTTGATATAGCAGCCGAATATATACGTTCTTGTGTTCTAGATTGTGCCTTGGATATATACATATTTGTTCAATGGTCTAAGCAAAACATTGTCTTGCGTAAGGAGTTAATCTTGCATTGGTCGTGACTTTACTAAAATCCTAGTCGCATCCTACATACATCCTTTACTAGAGAATCGGATAGGATTTTCAAGACTGACAAAATTTTATTTCTAAGTAACTGCATATTTAAAGTTTGAAATCAAAATTACTGATTAAGTTAAAATATGTACTAAATGATCTGCACATTCAATAATAAATACGTTGATTCTCAAGTTTTGTGGTCAAGTCAAGCTTTTAAATTATCGATGCCTAATTAAATACCCACCTTTGTTACTGGTTGCCCTCTTCATCAGAACAATATTCAAGCAACAGACATCTTAAATATTTAGTGTTTTCAGATAATGCATGCAATAAGCGCGCCCTTGCTAAAAATATTTGTTGCCTGATTGGCAAGGCGCCTATAGACAAAATTAATAAAACACAAACCTAAACTTCTTAATCAAGTACATATAGTTGAAGAAAGATCACCTAGCTAGCAACAATAAGCTAGGAAAGGAAATCTGGAGGGACGTCATAGATTCTCAACCCTAGTTAAGTGTAGGGGAAAACCTTCTTAGTTAGGGTTCATTTGTTATCTAAGATGATGTTCTTAAACCTCATTTTACTTGCATCATTTAGACAAATCTATTATTTGTAAACACTTATTTTCTGTTTTATTCCTTTTCATTTCATTTTCTTCTTTTCTTTTATATATTTATTGTTTTTTTTTTTTTACTTTTTCTCTCTTCCTTTTCTTTTTACCTTTTTTTTTTTTGTTACACTTCACACGTACATCCGAATGTCCCATGATGTGCTCACCGTTTCTCAAAAAGAAAACGAGAGAGTGCATAGCCACCAAGCTCCAAGCCACATGCCTTCTTCCATTATGCTACATATTTTGGTCCCCTTTTTTTGGTAATTAAGAAATGGTTTCTTGTTGAATGTTGAAGACTATGAATGTTTAATTAGTTTGCCAACTTTGACTCTAACCATGAATCTAGTTAAGGGGCCGTACCTTACGTGAAAAACCTGTAAATTAAGCAACTCTAGTTAGCTAGAGTACTTTTATGTAAGTAATCACTATTACAGGCAATACTTTTTACAACGATTCTAAAGCCCATTTGATAACGGTTCTACAACCATCTTTGTTGCGCGTATCATTGAAAAGCTTGACATTCGACGATGGTTGTAAAAATCGTTGATACCCCAAATTATTGTTTTTATTTTTTCTGCCTACATACGAAGACGGTTCTAACCAAAATCGTCTTTGAATGCACGGATACAAAGACGATTTTATTAAAAATTGTCTTTGTTTCATGTGTAATATCTTTTTTTAAAAAAAATTTCGCCTACATACGAAGACGGTTCTAACCAAAACCGTCTTTGAATGCACGGATACAAAGACGGTTTTATTAGAAATCGTCTTTGTTTCATGTGTAATATCTTCTTTTTTTTTTTATTTTTTCGCCTACATACGAAGACGGTTCTAAGTAAAACTGTCTTCGTATGTGATGTCTAATTTTCTTTTTTCAACAACAAAATGAACCCGTATTTTTTACACACCATATTGAAGATTTTTTATTCTATAAAATAAATAACAAACCAAATTGTTATTACATTAAATTTGGAATTAGAGCTTAAATTGCAAAGTGCCATT
The DNA here is from genome assembly GCA_007407185.1 of Glycine tomentella. Lineage (NCBI taxonomy): Eukaryota > Viridiplantae > Streptophyta > Magnoliopsida > Fabales > Fabaceae > Glycine > Glycine tomentella. The sequence goes on from PYAF01000845.1 coordinate 738,902, forward strand.
CAACACTTTGTCATGTCAAATACAATGGCACTAAAATAAATAACAAACTATGTTTTTGTATTAGATCATTAAAACAAACATTAGTAAAATATATGACTAATATTGCCTTAATTGATCTATTACTTCATATGCGAGCTTCATCTCGCATGCATTTAGAACCTTCTCCAGTTGGATTGAATTGGTAGGCCCAAAAATAACAATAGCATAAATGGGGTGTCGCAAAAGAAAAGCTGCTCAAAACAAAAAAGAAGAGCAACAACAAAATTATATGTCAAATATGTGTACTTTGAGTTGGAAATCTTGAATGGGGTCAATAATTTGCTGCCTTTAATTGATAATAAATAAATAATCAGCTTTTATACTTGACTTTGTGTACTTCAGTTCACAAATGTAACTGAAAAATATGTGCATTTTAAGAACCGAAATTGAAGAACAAAAAACTTCTGGTATAACATGTAGAGCTCAAATGTGTAATGGATATTTTGTTCATCTTTAATGGAACTAAATTGCACAAAGTTTAATAAAATAGAAGCTCTGTCTATTGTAGCTAAATAGTGATCATTAGGTCATCCGAATACTAAAAGTGCAATTTGGTGCTTATTGTGTGGTTTCTTTAGATTTGGTTTACAAATATTTTACTCATGCAGACAGACAAATCAATTATATTGTCACAATAAGACAAGAAAAGATCAAAGCTTTTGCGGGACAAAATACAAATATTATGATGTAATGAAGTTTCCAACCAACACAAACCCTTTTGAAAATTGAAATGCATGGTAACAGGTAAAATTACTCTGTGATCGTGAGTATAAAAACAACACCTATTAATTATTCTTGGTTAGAAACTTTATCCTTCATCATTTGTTTGCTTTCTATATTTCCTTTTTTCAATATGTTCAAACTATTGCTATTTATGTGGTAACGTGTTCAACAAAACACATGGAAGGATGATTGTATAATTTCAATAAAAGAATACATGATTCAAGTTCAGTTATCCAATAGCTTACCTCCAATTTATTGGGGAATATACTACTTGCAAGGTCCTCACTCATGGAAACAACAAAAGGGGGCATTTGTCTCATTATGCCAAGCATCTTTCTCATTCTGCACAAAGTTAATGACCAAACTTCAAAAGGTAATACACATTAAATTAAATTAAGTTATAAAGAAAACAGATTTGGATTATATTAATAATGAACTTATTTATAATATTCACATCACATATATATATATATATATATATGAGCGATATTAATGTTGTGCCTTGTTTGACAAAAGAGGTCAATCTTATCCTGAAACTGTTTATAAATGAACTTGATCATTATCACAACTTGGAGATAAAAAAAAAAAACATTATTTTATATATGAATAATATGATGGAACATTAATATGCACTGAAATAACTTAAATCATTAAAGGGAAATGAAGAAATTATGAATTTATTTACCAAAAAATTGTTAATCAAATCAGATTATGTTCAACTATGAAACATTTAATGTTTTTCCCTCGGTACCTTATCATATTGCTGTTGTAATTCCAGGAACAACTATTTTGTCAAATAATTATGTGATATGATCCCTTAAACAAAGTGAATGTTGAATCACTATTTCAGATCATAGAATGCATAATAAGGTTTTGTAAATGGAAAAATGAGTCTAAAGACAGTTATTGATGCAATATGTGTGCACAATTATCAGAGGCAAACTATGAAAGATCAAAAGCATTAGAGTATTTCCATTCAGTAAGAAGTATTACAACATATTTTTAAAAGGCTTATAAATCATCTTTTGGCATCCATGTAAGTAAAGAAGACAAACTGATGTAAAGGTCCAAAAATTATGCCATCCATTCCCACTGTAGTGGCCACGGATCTCACAGACTTTGGCATTAGTTGAAGCTTCAACCTTATAAATTTGTCCATGCCTTTATATGTACAAGACATGAAATTTGGTTCCAAGTGAGTACAACGACTTTAGCAGCAGGAATTATAACTTGGCCAATAATTACTTCATCAGAACTATCAGTTATTCTTTAAGGTTGTTAGTGAAATGAGTGTCACATTTTTCAATGCACTTCCACTTTTGAAATTACAAGTCAAAAAAGTGATATATGATATGTCCCAAAAGTTGCAGAAAAATTACTAGTCAAAAGCCATATATGGTATATCTAAAAAATTCAGCATATCTTATGTTGAAACAAACTGATTTACAAAATCCCCACTCCTCACATAAAAATTATAATTGTGCCATTACTTCGCAAATTAAAATCTATCTCTATGATATTTGTTATTGAAGAATGCATTTACAGGTGAATTATGTGATAGTAACTTATCAGCAAAAACTATGGCATATGAAGACATGATTTGATAAGTACGACATACTAAAAGCTGGTAAATAAACTGAACAATATAAAATTCACATACCATAAGTGCCCAATTGGTCCAACAAAACCGAATCCAAACATACTTGTAACAGCCAAGTTGTTCCAGTTGATTGTAAATTTAGCATCTGAATCCTACCACACCAATATATTATCTTAGTTTGCCAAGAAACCTTGTCCATAATCGCAAAATCAAAATCAACTAGCTTCAATCAATCAAAGAGTTGCACATGCCAACTTAACTTACCAGCAAGGCAAATTGCTGAAACATCCAAGAGATATATCAAAATTCAAAATCAATAAAAGTTGGAAACAAAACTCTGATGCGTACCATTGAACCTAAAGGTTCTTACATAAAAGGATTGTCTAGGTATTGATGGAAGATATTTTCATTAAAACTAGTTTTACAAAAAAAAAAAAAGATGCCACCTTTACAAATGCAAACCATGTTATCACACAAGTAATTGACACTTCAACATTGCAGGATATGTTAGCAAAACAACAATCCTAGACTCAGAAAGCAGTGGTTGGATAGAAAAATGATATGATAAAAAAATGGGGTTAGTTATAAAAGTCATGAGAAAGGGAAATGGGTTGTTACATACAAATAGTTGAATGAGTCATGTACTTAAAAGAAAAACAAGAACATCATAAAGATGCTTACCTTGGGAACAATATCCTTTGTAACATTAAGCAGCTTTTCAACTACATTGTCAATTGAATATTCCATAGCATGTTTTTGGAAACAACAAACACAACGATAAACAATCTATTATTACGTCTCAAAAAGCTTATAAGAGGTGGCTCGGCTGCAGTTGCAAGTACTGCAATGAACAACGACATTATCCAACAAAAAATAGCACAAAAAGGAATAAGAACCTCATTTTTCAGCATTTGAACTATCACAGACAGAGCAAGGACTCTTATTGAGGAATTACAATTATTCAACACAACTGTCAAAATCTGATTGAACTACTGCAGCTACACCATTTAACTATAAATTTACAAAAGCAAATCCAAATATACTATTCAATGTTGTTTAGTGTAATATAACAAATTAGGGATTTCATTTTTTTTAAAACAACCAAAACTTTATTCATCACACAACCTATAGCTGTCAATATGAAACACTGATCTTAACAAATGCCAAGGTGTATTATCTGATTCATCAACACCAAAGTTCAAACCCATGAGAATTACAAATTCAAATTGATATTTGGTTTCAATTTAACATTTAATGGCCACCTACTGCATGCCACTAGGAAATGACACATAATTATTGTACATGTTCATGCATATAGGCACATCCAGGACTGCCATTGAGCCACAACACTAGTGGCCTTGCAACCATTTAAATAGAGGAATAGTCACATAGCCTGAATACTGAGCAAATCCCTCATTATTTGGCTGCCCTGCAAACTGAATAATTATATCTCTTTTCTAATGTTATTAAGATCTTCGGATAAGGCACAATATGATAATCACTTTCACCCGCCTCACCCCATACTATGTTGATCAAGCTGAAAACAATCCATTATAAAACATATAATTGATCGATGAGGCAAAACCCAACAAGAAAAATAAAACACTTCAAATGGTATCAGTAGGGAAATTGATAAACAAGGTTAAATATAATTACTATTGCAACTTCCCTTTCCATGTTGTCTCAATGAATTATGTTGATATTGGAATATCATTATTCCAAAACACTGCTTACTGGATCCATTCCATAGTCCATGAACTCATCCCCTCATCAACTATATTGAAGTCACACCCAAGAAAACCAGCTTCCGTTGCCAACTCAGCAAGCATTATATAGGCACCTGCAAATATGCCAATGTCAGATTAGCAACATTTGTTGTTGTAATTTAGAAGTAACCAACAAAGATTAATCATCAAACTCCTTAACATCAAACTGTATATTTCTGAGTTAAGGTAGTTAAATGTGCTATTACCATTGAATCATGATGCACGAACCGTTACATGGGTGGCGAAGAAAAACTGTAGGGTGGAGGATAATATCTAGTAGATGGATAAATAAAACCACAATTTTCAGCCATCACATAAGGTTATTAATATAGACTTTTAAAGTTGTACCATCAGACATTGTAAATTCTTCCTAATATATATATATATATATATATATATATATGAATCATAACTAATTTAATAAATGATCATTGTGAAGCAAAAACAAAATCGGCTAAAGGCAAGACAACAATATCTATTGTGAGTCACACAATGTTTAAAATGTAACACAATGTTTAAGATGTTGTCAATAACCAACAAATACAACAAAAGCGTTTCTAAAAGGTCACATGCTCTACAATTCAGAATCTTGACTTTTTTTAATTGCCAAAAAATATGTTGCCCATTGCTTGCAAATTCTTATTATTTGTTCAAAGTCCAACAATTTTCCATCAACAAACCACTGCAACATAAATATGGATCAGCATCAATCTAGTTTAATGTAATTCACAAAATCAACATCATAATTGAAGGAATTATAAGGGGTTACTATAAATATATCGTGCTTCAGTCATCCTTCAAACCCCCGGTTACTATGTTCCACATCCAATACATCACATAATAACCACACTCATATCCTCCGGGTTGAACATGGCTCTAAATTCAGTAAGAAACATATCAATTTGTTTACATCTAAAAATTCGTAAATATCAGCTATGGATACATAGAGTTCTTTAAAAGACTAACCTTTAACTCAATCCAGGTTGGTGCAGATTGATTAGCTTTACCGTTTCTACTGGTCTTCATTGTCTTAATTGCACTGAGTTATTTAATAACAAATGATCATTGTGGTTAATGTGTAAATCATATATGTACCTAACATTGTAATTAACCAAATGAAGATGTCCTCAACAAGTTACTTGTTAATTACAACTTTTATGTGAACATCAGCCTTCTTACGCAACGAACACAGCCATACCACGGTATCGTTGTTAGGACAAAGAATAAAAAGCTTCCAATGGGCCCTGCGATTTTCAAAATAATACCCATAATTACGAGGTACATTTGATGTTGTTATACTATGTACATTTTACTTACTGATTCAGGTATGCTCCCAAGTACATCTCTCTTTGTGAATCCTTCATCCATGTTTCAATGTATTGCTGACATTGTGCACGTCTTTCCTTCGCATTGTATATCGACTGAGGCTCAAAATATGCATACACTGATGTTGCACCCAACAATGAAGTCCAGTCCTCCATAAACCTATTTAACAATTTTAATTGAAACATATCAAACATATTTATTAGTTTGGACTACGAAAAAGAACTTATCGTAACGAGGTATTTACTGCACATATACTTACATAATCCACAACTGCAGTACAGATATATTAACACACTTATCGCATGCTATAATTTCATTCACGTCAGAAAAGGTTATGAACAACGAGAATTCAACATTTGGAATCCCAAATTTATTGCCTTCCCACGGGACCACAACAGGTTTATAATATACTTCAGGTAGGATGTTAACCAAGTCATCAAACGCATCGACATCATTTTCACATTTTGTTGGACTTGTAACGCCTTCAACCACCTGTTTTGGACAATGATCTGAATCCTAAATGTGGCAAACATATAATTGTTAATTCCGACAATAATTTTCCATTGAGTTGCAACATAACAAATCAAATTTGTGGGACTTCTGTAATTAATAAAGGTACCTTCTGTGACACTGGCTTGACAAGACGTGTGGACCATGTACAAAGGTGTTAAGGGTGTCTTTGACGTACTTAATCTCTGCCGTGGGGAATGGCACTTACGCGTTCCCATCATAAATTTTTTCAGTAGTTACCCTTGCGACTTCATCTGCATAATCTATGTTGTGAATGTTGGAGTCCCCGGCACAAACTTTTCCTAATGCCACAAGCTGTGTAGATTCCTTACATTAAATATACAACCCCATACACGGAACAACATCATTAGCACCCTCTTCAGCAGATTGATTGGCTTTGTTTTCCGCACAACTCCCCTTTGTGCTCACTCTGCCAACTAAATTCTCCATATTTGGCTCAACTGGGTGTGACATTGGTGAGGCCATTTGATATAACTCTACTTTTATTTCTTCCTTCAACTCTTTCTTCCATTATTCTTTAAGATTTTGGATTAATGCAGTCAATTGATCTGGTGTAAAGGATGCAGACCTACTAGATGCACGTGAATTGCGTCCAAAGTATTGGCTGATTGTAACAGCTGACCCTTCTCCGCGAACACGACCAGGGTGATCCGGTTTTCCAATAGCAACATTAAGTATGACATGTTGGCCATGGGGAATAACTTAACATTCATAAGACATACCTGAAAATATGGACTATATGATTGATTATATGATCTCCAATTTCCTATTGTATAAACGATTATCTGTTGCTACCAAGATAAGGCTTTACGAGCTAACCGAGTGAATAGCTTGGCACTAAAACAACAAACAACAATTATTTAACACAATGTTCAACATCCCATATATACATACAATGTTTAAATACTATACGTCAAATTCAGAAACATAAACAATTTCCACAATGTTCCTTAGCAATAAGTGTACCAAACAAAGAATAAACCACCGTGCTATAAGTGTTGAAACTATGTTGCAGACCTTGTGTTGAAACAAAGAATAAACCAGACATGAGGATTAAGGTGGCGGATTTTGGTACATCTTGTGTTGAAACCATGTTGCAGACCTTGCTATAAGTGTAGCATCAAAGAATAAACCACCGTGCACTATATGTATCTCCATATCCTACCTCCTACGTAAGCCACCATACAATAGAAAACCGTTTTGCTTTCAAACCGAATGAGTAAACCTCATTGATCCAAAACTCCGTTAAACTGTTATGTAAGTCTTAAGTTGAAACCTTTGTAGCTAGGCGAGTCTACTGCAGATTCTTACAATACTCTAACATCTCCCCC
>PYAF01000845.1:746317-835064 GCA_007407185.1 Glycine tomentella
AAAATATCAATCTCCATATGGTTTGTCCTACAGTAAAGAACTGGATTTGAAGTGATGGCAAAAACACTTTGATTATCATAGAATACTGTTGGAAAAGTAAAAGGAACACAAAGGTGCAACAAAACTATAATTCACAGGGTAACGTGAATGTTGCAACTACTATGGATTAATGTGGATGAGTTATTATGGTGGTACATCATCCACGTCGTTATTTTACTGGTGGGCCATGCTACTTGCGAAATTATGAAGCTCAAATGTCATATTAATGGGTCGTGATGGCAGAGGATAAATAAATACATTGAATAGAAATAAAAGAAATGTACCAGACCATGGTAAAAAATTACATGACATGTGAAACTGTTTGGTTGAAGATAAATAGAAAAAACATAAATAATAGTTATGAACCTTGTAGACAATTTACATGGGGGTGGTGAAGGGAAGAACGCAGTTGATAGGAAAAAAGTTGCAAGTCCTTGGAGTTTTCCTGCACTTGGAAGAAATAAAATATGAATTGACATTGTCATAACTGCTATTAAAATAGAATTTGTTTGTTTGTGTTTTAGTAGACAAATCAGTTAAAATTATATTTACTTATTTAATTTCATATTTGGGAATAACAGTAGCTAAACTTAGTGTTGGAAACTAAAATGATAATGTTAAAGACACATATGTTTCTTTTATATCAATATTGAAGAAACTAATGAAAACTAGGTGGGAAGTAAAAATATCAACAAAAGTACAACATGAATATGCTGCCTAACAAAGGTGCAACATGAATATGCTGCTTAACTAAGTGGGAAGTAAAATATCAGCAAAAGTACAGCATGAAGACTGTTTGACTATGGCATATTTTACTCGGTACCAAGATGAAACAAAGGTAAGTTACGTTAGTGGACCCTACTTAATGAGGCCACGAATCCATAAAATCATCTTCCACAATAGCCCTATAGTCAGTGTCATATTCATATAATTCAACTTACATGAATAAAAGTTACACCCCATTTTTTGTTTGATCTATAAATTAGTATTCAAGCCAATTCATTACTTTGGCACGGGAAAAAAAAATTACACTAAAAAAATTGGGGTTGGGAGGAGATTATCCATGATCTATCTGATTGTGTGTGTGTTATATAACGTGTTTTAGTTCTATCAGCTAAGCTTGTTAATATGTTCTGTAAAATTGACCATGCATGTTTTTGAATAATATTTTCAGATATCTAATGTGTACTTGTAAACAAAGGAGTCAAACCATCATCTCTCACCAGTTTCTGATTCTCTATTTACAAAATAACACAGCACCAGAAAAAACTAACAACCATGCTAGACATTTATTTTTTAATCAAGTGTCCTGTTTTAAAATTAAAATAGCAGGGAAAGGACAGTGATATCAATCCGTAAATACTAGCAATCCATTTTGTTCCTCTTTTTTAATACACCTTCTATCATTATTTAAAATTTATTTGAAAATGAAAAATATTTGTGTATATTATTACTTTTTTAATTAGTTTTATTCATAATTTTAAAATTTTCAATTCATTTTAACCAATAATAAAGAGTTTGTTTCAATTTTCTTTCAATGAAATTTTTAGGCAAAAATAAAAGTCCTAGGAAAGAATCTTCCTTACGGATTGGGCATAATGTATATCACAGTTCTCCCGTGCTCAAATTCTATGGATGTCGAAAGTCACAAGTGTTGACCTAAGTCAACATAGCAAGTTAACTTACACTTGAGATCAACAAATGACATCTCTATTAAGACTAAATTTACCTATATTGCTAGTTTGCTACACCAAAACAACATAAAATTTCTTACAAGAGGTCTTGGGTTAAGTTAGCAATAAAGTTAGCTTAGTATTGATGCCCATATATATTGTTATTGTCAATGTAACAAGGTATATATGTACAACATATGTTGTCACTCAATTCAAATTATTAATGACTTAGGGTTACGAATGACAAATTCTATAAACTAAATTTTTTTTACAAAAACCAAGACATGAGATTTAAAATAGTAAATAATAAAGAAGGAAAATAGTGCAAAGGCAGATTGATGTCACATTAAAAACCATTTAAGATATCAATGAGTTACAGTTGAGTTACATAGTGGCTAAGTACCTATAAATAGCAGTCCACAACTGATATTACAGGGGATTCAACCAGAGAGATCTTTTTATAGTCAAAAATACTGAATCTACAATTTCAGAACAAAGACCATTTAATAGTTAAAATTGTAGGGATGCAAACCTGGTTTCAGCTTTCCAAATGGTGTCAAGGCATTCCCAAACGCAACCAATAATGAAGAGATGTTGAGGTGATGGTAGAGTAGACGGAATTTTTTTATTTATATATTTTGATTCTTTTTTTATTGTTATTGTAATATATATAGATATATATATTTTTTTATTTTTGTTCTTATAATATGTAGATCATCTGCTTTTAGTCCCTATTAAAAAAAATTAACTAATTCAAAATAAATGAATACTATAGGACTAAAAATAAATAAGTATATTATAATGACTAAAATAAAATAACGAAGAATCAAAACTAAACAATATTATATTACATAGACAAAAACAACATATTTAAGCTAAGACGGTATAATAATTTAATGGCCCAAACAAAACAAAAATAATAATCCAATTCAGCTCAATTCTATGAGTTAGTATAAAGATGTAGCGAAAATCCTTATTAGCTAGAAAGTTGTCTCCACATCTCTCTCTTGTCTCAACTGTGAATGAATTCTATAATTAGAAAATAATAGAACTCATCTCAATTTCTTATATTTGTATTCCTCATAAGACTATAAAATGCACACCATGTCCACAAACATATATCTGTTACTCAACAACATCAATGCCAGACACTAAAAAACAACAGACGATGGTTGTGTGTGTCTCTTTATACCATCTTTCTTCCGGCAGGCCAATCTACGGCCACTGTTTTGGGTAGATTATACTTTCACAAAGGTGGTAGAAGCAAATGGATTGCAGCATTTGTTCAATCAGTTGGATTCCCTATACTGCTCTCAATCCTATTTTACTTCCCAACACATGTCAAATTAACAAATGATCCCAACAATGATTCCACCAAAACCAAATCAAAATTTTCTCTCTAATGACTTGAAATGTAATGACTTGAAATGTACATACCTGTCAAGTTCAATATGTGATGCTGGTGAAACAGCTGAAGTTCTTGGGTATCGCAAACCCTCAAATCAAATGCGGAAGTGAAATAAAATTAAAGGGGAGCGAGAGAGACAACATAATTTGTTTTACGTGGGAAAACCTTCCTCAATGTGAGAAAAGAAAAATTCACAGGACCTAGTCCAGTATCAAAATCCACTATAACAAATCACAGTTACAATGAATTAAAAACACACCAATGGTGGTGGTACACTCAACCTCTCCAACAATGGTGGTCACTCAAACGCTTACAGTGTTTCACTCTAAGCTCTCAAATATGCAGGCACGGTGGTTTGCTCAAATATAGCACTCAAGACTGTCACTTGAGGCTCTCAAATTTAGGTCTATTTTTCTTCACCCTGAACTAATGTATTTAAAGAGGTGAATTAGGTTTAGGGTTTTAGAAAAGCTTAGGCCAGCATTGAAGGAGTAAAGGCCCAATCCAACAATTCTCCCCCTACAACTTCAATGCGTCAAAACAAGATTCCGACCTCTTCAATCAAACAGCCCAACATTTTCCATGCACTGGCTTCTTCAATGTGACGGGTTCACAACCCGGCATCTGTGTTGCCTTTAGCAACAACCTGACAATGTCATTGTGACAGGCTCAACAACCCGACACCTTCACAGCAATCTTCAAATTTCCTTGTTGATACCGGTTTGGTCATCATATCGGATCAGTTCAGGTCAATGTGCACTTTGCCAAGTGCGAGCTGTCCAGCTTCCACCACATCCCGGATCCAGTGATACCTCACATCAATATGCTTGGTACGAGAGTGATAGGTCGAGTTCTTCATAAGATGAATTGTGCTTTGGTTGTCACACATCAACTCTTACTTTTCTTGGTCATGGCCGAGTTCCATGAGGAACTTCTTCATCCACAGCATCTCCTTGCTTGCCTCGGTCACGGCAATGTACTCGGCCTCGGTCGTTGAAAGTGCCACACACTTCTGCAATCTTGATTGCCAAAAGACTGCTCCTCCAACAAATCTCATCAAGAACCGGATTCTCAGGCGGCTGAGGAAGAACAGCCAAGATACCCCACTAGAGGAAGAAGACCTTCTACTAGGTACCCACCTGATGAATACACTGTCATTGCTGAAGATGGTGAGCCTCAGAGTTATGATGAGGCCATAACGAGCTCAGAAAACGAAGCGTGGGAGAAGGCAATGCAGGACGAGATGAATTCCCTGCATGAAAATCAGACTTATGAGCTGACCGAGCTGCCCAAAGGGAGACGAGCTCTGAAGAACAAGTGGATGTATAAGATCAAGCAGAAAGAGAACGGGCAGAAGCAGAGATACAAAGCTCAGATTGTAGTGAAAGGCTGCAAGCAGAAGAAAAATGTTGATTTTGAAGAAATCTTCCCTCCTGTTATGAAGATATCCTCGGTCCGGACTGTATTATCTATGGCAGCTAAAATGGACCTCGAGGTAGAACAGATGGATGTGAGGACCACATTCCTTCATGGTGAGTTGGAGGAGGAGATATACATGGAGCAATCTGAAGGGTTTCAAGCTCCAGGATGCGACGGTATGGTATGCCGGTTGAAGAAGAGTCTTTATGTTTTGAAACAAGCACCTTGGCAGTGGTACAAGAAATTTGAAACCTTTATAACTAATCACAAGTTCATGAAAACTGAAGCTAACCACTGTGTATTTGTGAAGAGGTATGAGAATGGAGACTTTTTGCTCCTCCAGCAAATCTCATCAAGTATCTAGTCGTCGAATTCCTCGAGTCAAGATCTCCCCTAAATCGGCATCCGAGTAGCCTTGCAACCCGACTTCACCTTTTCCAAACCGGAGGCATAAATCAGTTGTACCTCAAAGGTACCTGAAGATCCACTTCACTGCTTCCCAGTGCTCTTTGTCGAGATTCGATAGAAACCGGCTCACTACACCAACTGCATACACTAGGTCGGGTCTAGTGCAAACCATTGCATACATCAAACTTCCGACAGCAGATTTGTACGGGATCTTCAGCATCTCGTCTTCGTCTTCATCAGACCTCGGACACTGCTTTTTACTCAGCTTCATGTGCCCGGCTAGGGGGTGCTGACTGTCTTGGCTTTGTCTATGCTGAATCTCTTCAAGATCTTCTCAACACACTTCTCTTGACTTAGCCACAGTAGCTTCTTCTTTCTATCCTGGATGATCTTCATTCCGAGAATCTGCTTTGCAGGGTCGAGGTCCTTCATAGCAAAGGATGAGCTCAATGCCTTCTTCAAGGCAGCAATCTTCTCTTTACTTTTCCCTACAATTAGCATGTCATCAACATATAATAAAAGGGTCAGAAAGTCTTTGTTCCCATACCTCTTCACAAATACGCAGTGGTTAGCTTTACTTTTCATGAACTTGTGATCAATCATGAAGGTTTCAAATTTCTTGTCCCACTACCGAGGTGCTTGTTTCAAACCATAAAGACTCTTCTTCAATCGGCATACCATGTCGTCACATCCTGGAGCTCAGAACCCTTCAGGTTGCTCTATGTATATCTCCTCCTCCAACTCACCATGAAGGAATGCGGTCTTTACATCCATCTGTTCTACCTCGAGGTCCATTTTAGTTGCCATAGCTAATATAGTCTGGACCGAGGTCATCTTCACAACAGGAGAGAAGATTTCTTCAAAATCAACACTTTTCTTTTGATTGCATCCTTTCACTACAATCCGAGCTTGGTATCTCTGCTTCTGCCTGTTCTTTTCCTGCTTGATCTTATACACCCACTTGTTCTTCAGAGCTCTTCTCCCTTTGGGAGCTCGGTCAGCTCATAAGTATGATTTTCATGTAAGGAATTCATCTCGTCCTGCATTGCCTTCTCCCACGCTTCTTTTTTTGAGCTCGTTATGGCCTCAGCATAACTCTGAGGCTCATCATCTTCAACAATGACAGTGTATTCATCAGGTGGGTACCTAGTAGAAGGTCTTCTTCCTCTAGTGGGGTATCTCAGCTTTTCTACCTCAGCCGCTTGAGAATCTGATTCTTCATCTTCATCCCGGTCCTCGTCATCAACCCGAACATCAGTATCCCGGTCCTCATCAGCATCTTGTTGGATATCATCATCTTTAGTTTCTCCCCCTGCTTCATTTCGCACAAGAGGGACGGGTTCTTCACTTCAAACAAGAAGGCCCGGTTCTTCACCTCGAACAGGAACCCAGACTTGGGGCTTCGAGATGTCATGAAGTGTCTCATCTTCATGAAAAATCACATCCCGGCTTCTCACTATCTTCTTCTTGATACGATCCCACAGTCTAAACTCAAACTCGATTTTTAGCAAACCGAGATAAATGCATTCCATTGTCTTTGCATCGAGCTTTGCCTTTTCATCTTTGGGGATATGTACGAAAGCTCGGCATCCAAACACCCTCAGGTGATCATAAGTTGCTCTTCGACCGGTCCAGACTTCCTTTGGAACTTCTTTTTCAAGCGGTCGGGATGGTGAGAGATTGATCAAATCAACAGCAGTTCTGACGGCTTCTCCCCATAACGTTTTCGGCAACCCGGCATTAGACAACATACTTCGGACCTTCTCTTCAATAGTCTGGTTCATCCTCTTAGCCAGTCCATTCAATTTTGGAGTCTGAGGGGGCATCTTCTCAAGTCGGATCTCGGCTTCTCTACAGTAAGCATCAAAGGGACCGCAATACTCACCACCATTATCAGATCGAACAACTTTCAACTTCATGCCAGTCTCCCTTTCTACCATAGCATGGAACTCTTTGAAAGATTGGAGTACCTGGTCTTTTGTCTTTAAAAGATAAACCCACACTTTGTAGGAGTGATCATCAATGAAAGAAACAAAGTACTGAGCTCCACTGAGTGATCTCTCGGACATGGAGCGAACACCAGTGTGGACGAGGTCAAGAATGTTCTTGCGTTGTCTGGGTTGATCCGGTCTCACAAACGAAACCCGATGCTGCTTTTTAGCTAGGCAGTACGTGCAACTCTCCAGCACTTGACCCTTCAACCTGGTCAATAGTTGTTTCTTCTCCAAAATCTGAAGTCCTCTCTCGCTCATTTGTCTTTCCTTACATGACATACAAGGAGCCTTCTTTCTCTCCTCAGGCCACGACCAAATTTCCTTTGGCCAGCTTCCATATACTTCCTCCGAAGTAGTTTACTAACCCGGCATCATCTAGCTTGCCAAACGAGATCAGGTTCAATCGCATGTCAAGCACATGCCTTACATCTTTCAACACAAGTCGGCACCTGACATCTGTGGTCAGGGTTACATCACCGACACCAACAATCTTGCTAGTTACCTGATTTTCCATCTTCACGACACCAAAATCTGTTTCTCTGTAGGCAGAAAAGAATCCCTTATGTGGGGTGACGTGGAAGGAGGCACCGGAGTCAACAATCCAGGTGCAGTCATCATGGGCTCTATTCAAAATTTCTCCACCAAGGAAGAATATCTCGGCATTCGGGTTAGCAGCCACAGTCGTGGTGCTCTGATCACTTCTTTTTCTGGGAACAATGTGATCTGACTTCACACAGTCGTTCTGTTCATCATTCTGCAGAGTCCTGCAGTCTGACTTCTTGTGTCCTACCTTCCCACAGTAAAAGCACTTCAAGTCATGTTTGGACTTAGACCAGCCTCTGGACTTGTCTCGTCCACCCCGGCTCTGGCTCTTGCCACGACCCCAGGAGTCGGTCTTTCCTCTGCTCTCAGCAACGTTAGCCTCAAACATGCTGGATACAACTCGTTCTCTTCTCCTGGCTTCTTCATTTAGGAGGTTGTCTATCACGGCATCCATCGTCAGTTTTCCTTCTGGAACCGAGTTGCTCAACATTACTACCAGAGTATCCCAACTTTCCGGCAGCGAACTCAGCAACAACAAAGTCTGCATCTCGTCATCAATTTTCATGTTTTCTTTGGACAGTTGATTCAAAATACCTTTATAGGTGTTGAGGTGCTCAATCATACTCATGTCATCCTTGTAATCTAGCTTCACAAGTCGGCGAACCAAGTGTGCTTTGTTCCTGGGAGTCTTCTTCTGAAGCATGGACTCCAACTTGTTCCACAACTCGTACGTGTTCGTGAACTTGGACACGTGCTCAAAGAAGCTTTTATCAATATATTTCCTGATCGTGGCCACGACCTTGCGACTCAGGATCTCCCAGTCCCTGTCTGTCTTCCCGGTCGGTTTCTGTTCAAGGACGATGGGATCATATAAATCTTTGCAGATAAGATGATCTTCCATCATCGACCTCCAATAGTTGAAGTTATCTGCGGTCAATTTGAATATATCTCCGTCGTGAGTTATGCCACTGGTCTCCATCTCGGCTCCTTCAGAATCCTTGAACCCGAGCTCTGATACCACTGTTGGGTATCGCGAACCCTCAAATCAAATGCGAAAGCGAAATAAAATCAAAGGGGAGCTAGAGAGACAACAGAATTTGTTTTACGTGAGAAAATCTTCCTCAATGTGAGAAAAGAGAAACTACGGGACCTAGTCCAGTATCAAAATCCATTATAACAAATCACAGTTACAATGAATCAAAAACACACCAATGGTGTTGGTACACTCAACCTCTCCAACAATGGTGGTCACTCAAACGCTCACAATGTTTCACTCTAAGCTCTCAAATATGCAGGCACGATGACTTGCTCAAATATAGCACTCAAGACTGTCACTTGAGGCTCTCAAATCTAGGTCTATTTTTCTTCACTCTCAACTAATGTATTTAAAGAGGTGAATTAGGTTTAGGGTTTTAGAAAACCCTCAATGGACTTGGGCCAGCATTGAAGGAGTAAAGGCCCAATCCAACAGAAGTCACTACCAAAGCTTTTGTAGCCTCTAAGGAGTTTAATGACAATGGGGTGTAAGGCAGAATTCCATCAAGTTCGTGCTTCAATATCAGCAGCTGTGGTATAATTTGCATTTGCTAAGACTTTGGTAGAATTGATTTTTATAGAATTAATTTTAAATAATCAAAATGTGAATTTGAATAAATTCCAGTCACTACATTAAAAAATGTGTTAAGGTGTGTGAGATTGAACCTCAATGCTAATCAAATGTAAGAATTTTAATTTTCGTTGTATTTCAGATCCAAAAAGGTTCATATTCGGCTCATATATTGTTCAAATCAAATGAAAAATATAATCGTATTTGACATTTTTACAATATATATTGGATTCATTTCCTCTTTCCCCACTAGTTTTTGGGGCTGGGGAGCTTTGCGAGCTACCTCCCTTATTCCATTGGCACCATTATCCTCATTATTTTGTATTTGTTTGCACAAATACAATAATTACAAGTAATTATGTATATTGGACCATGTCTAGGGCCTAGTACCACCAGGCCCTGGGTGAGGAAAAACTCATTAATTACAAGTAAAATTATGTATTCAGAGTTCTGTAGAAGCTCTGAAGGAGAAGTCATTGAACTCAATATCTAGTCCACCCAACATAGACAACACCGCGAGAAGCTCACTCTCAAAATCTTTCTTTCAATACTCAGCCTTGAAGCTCCTTTTCGCTCCTTGATATCACAGATCACAGAACAAAAGGGTCACCTCACGCATCTCGTCTCTCTCATTGTCACACACAGACACACAAAGCTTAAATTTACTTTCAGATGAATTTGTATTAGTATAATTTGAAACTAAGAATATTAATATATATATATATATAATTATTTTTTAATTAGTGGATAGTTAATGATAAAATCCTTTATATTATAAGTGCAAATTTTATTTTATTTTCTTTACTTTTTATCGTATTTTTTTAAACATTTTGATTGATGACTAGACTATATTCTTATCACTAACTTGAGTATTAATTTGCTATATTAAATACCAAAAAGTTAGTACAAATTGTCTATCTATTAAATTACTAGAATGACGTGGAGAATTGGATATGCAGATTCCTCAAATGAGGCATATGCCGTATTATCTATCATCCAAAAACAAGGGTATGCCGTATACAACATGCTAGCTGGATGGCCAAGAAACGACTATTTTTCAGCCTTGGAGATATATGCTTTGGAGGCGAAGAAACTAATTAATAAGGAGCTTATTTTCAAGGGTAGCTGGACCATTGCAATCAGGCTTCGTCAACTTGTCATTGATATAGCAAACCAGACCTTAATCAAAAATTAAAAGCCCTATATTTCAAGGATTTATTGGAGGTAAGAAAACATCTTTTATATATATATATATATATATATATATATATATATATATATTGTTTTGACAGGGAGCTTTCTTCACCATTAATAGCGTGTGTAGTTTCAACTTTCACATTTTAAATGTAATTTTTCACATGTTAAATATAATTTTTAAAAGTTAATAATTGTAATTTTTAAGTGTCAAACGTGATTATTCTATTTCCAATGATGCATTAAGTTAAGTGTATGTTTGGTTTGATGTTGGAAAATCGATTAGGAGTCTAAAATTAATTTTAGATTAATTTTTACATGTTTGTTTCAGATTGCAGAAGATTTTTAAATTAATTTTGAATTTAAAATTTATTCTAAGTTGAAACAATTTTGAGTTTGTGTTGAATCAGAAAAATTATATTACTCCTAACTTGATTATACAATAAAAACATTCAAACATAAATCACATCAATTCAAAATTAATTTTAATCAAAATCAATTATTGAAAATCAATTTCATTAAAAATTATTTTCCCAATGTACATATCCAACCACGCACTAATTCTTGGAGAAGAGCAAAATGCAGGAAACCTTGTCATCCACCGCATGGAACCACCGAACCCACTTTCATCCCCCACCAAAGCTAACCCACCTCGTACTCTCGTAATACCACACTCTCATCCAGACACCCACAATGCAGTTTTGGTCCCCTTTTTTTCTGCTAATTAAGAAACGGTACCCTGTTGAAGACTATATATGTAACAATGCTTACTTAGTTTGCCAAACTCTTGCCACGAAACTAGATAAGGGACCGTACCTTACGTGAAAATTACTTTAGTTAAGCAACTCCGGTTAGAGATACTAATTTTACGTAAACAAACAGTGAAGATATGTATAGAGAGATGAAGAATATTGGTCAGAACACATATAGATCATACATAAGTTTCTCCTAACATTAATAATAGCTAGGCTGCTCTGCAATATTTAATTAATGACTTAAATATATGCCACAATGTCAAAGGTGACTTAGTTGTAATAGGTGGTTTTACCTTACGATACGTTGAATTCCCAACCTTAAATATGCCACAATGTCAAAAAGTGACTAAGTTGTATAGGTGCTTTTACCTTACGATAAGTTGAATTCCCAAATAGTCCAGTATATATCGTACCTTAGCCGGCTTGATCCATATTCGTTGTTATCTTTTATTTTTCTTCGAATCTTCTTGGAATTAAATTTGCAAAGAAAGAATCACTGTGCATCCTAGTGCAAGACGATAACTACTTGTACAAATAAAAAAGTGCATAGAAATGATCAAGAGAACTGACGTGTTCTCATGGACAATAAAAGCTACCTAGCTAGCTAGGCGTAATAATATTGATTTTACTTGCGTTGCGATCGACGATGACTTAAATTCGAGCATTTAGTTACATAAGCTATATATCCATCGTGTTAAGCTTTCTACAAAGACTTATTAGATTATTAACCTGTTTGGATATAAGGTTAAAAATGTATTTGAGAGCTTCTTTATTGAAAAAAGTACTATATTTCCAATAGAGAAGTCATCAAAAGCACTTATGACTTGTATCCAAACAAACCTTATATATTTGCTGCAACTTAGTTGAATCACCTTTGTGCCAGTTCCTACTTAAATTCAATGGCTCATTAATATTATAGTATAACTCGTTTTTACCTGCCATTAATATAACCTTTACCAGCTATATAGATTCGATCCATGGCTCAACTTTCATTAGGTTAATTTGAACTAATATACTGCAATTCCATTGTTTATTTGCTTGATTAAATATTAGAAAATGCCCAAAGTATCCAAAAAGAGTTCCAGAAAATTAACACAAGCTATTTTATTTTATTCATGATAATGCTTTTATTATTTGTATTAAATATGTTAGTTGTATTACTTTTAAATATTACAATTATTTGTGAGTATTCTTGTTGCACACCTACTTTTAGATATAAAAGGGTCAACTTGTTTAAAATAAAGTTTGTTTTCCAAAATATATATTGTTTTTTCAGTTACTAAATTCTATTGATATAATTTATTATGAATATGATTTACATTGGAAAAACTATATTTAATAACATTTAGTTTGGCATGTAAAAATTTTATTATATTTAATAATATATTAATTCAAATCAAAATATTTTAAGAAATATACAAAATTATACTATCAATTAAAGAATAATATGTATAATTATCTCATGCAAATTAATCGTGGTTTACACCTATCTAATTTTATTAAAAATTATATATATATATATATATATATATATATATATATATATATCTCCGTTATACTACCAAATAAATATGTATAACATCTCATGTAACTAGCTAGTTAAATAAAATAGTTACTTGTATGTTATAAGATATTTTGTATCTTTTTTTAATTTCAAAGAGGACTTTTAATTTCTTGCTCGTGCTTTGCTCTAATTTTGGGTCTTCAACTTTCACACAAAATATTTGTAGGTAGATCTAGAAAAATAATTAAAGGGGCACTAATGGTGAATTGAGAAAAAATTATTTATGTTTGTACATTTAGTGACGGGGGTTCGAGGGCAACGTCCCCTAAATTTTTTTTTTATAAAGAAAATTTAAAGAAACAAACAATGATAAACAATAATCTAAAAGAACAAACAAATAGTCAGATCAAATTATTTTTTGGATTGAATAGAACAATGAAAACAATCCATTTTGTATTACTAGTCTACATCTCAGTCACCTTCTCATTTAAATACAATATTACACTACTAAATAAAACACTAAAAAATTGCGATAGGTAGACACTAAATAAAACACTAAAAATTATTCCAACGCATTTCACAAATCACAATCACAATAATTTAGATTGTAATATAAAACACTAAAAATAATATGTCTAGTAAAAAACACACTCACATAAACCAATTTGCATTTAATAGGAAAATAAGAGTATATTAATAATTTAATAGGAAAATTTAAGGAAACACTTGCCCCAATCATATACCTAGGTCCGCCGGTGTTAGTCATGGATATTTGCTACTAAAACTCATAACAGGCAAAATTAATTAATAAGATGAATATAGAAATAAATAATGTAAATGAATATTTTCACTATTATTCATTTATTAATAGGGTGGTGTGGGTATATGCATGGTACTCATACTCAAGACTTACGGTTATTATCCATTATTATAAATTACTTATACTCGATCTTATATTAATATATAATGTTATCTTTATTGTCAAGTTATTTTTGGTCCTTTTTTTTCTTTTAAACTTCTCAGCCATGAATAAATTGAATCTCTTGATTAATTTTATTTTAATTATATAGTTAAATTATTTAGTAGATCTCTGAACAATTGGACAATTTTTAATTAATTAGGTCCCTCAAATATTTATTTTTCAATTACACCCTTAAACTTATATTTGTTTTTTAATTAGGTCCTTATGTCTAATTTTTGTTAGAGGAAATTAATCATAAAGACCTAATTAGTCTTTGAATCTAGTATTATTATGTCTTAAAACCTGATATTCTCACTTAGTCACCTTTCCATAAGTCAGTATTTTCACATTTCCATGCATGCTGCTAGTATTTTTCACCCTGCAGGTTTTGAGCTCGATATTCACAATCAAGTTTTTTAACTAATATTTTCATTTTGCAAGCTCACCCAACCAAGTATTCTTTCACATGTTTCTCCATGATAGACCCTAGAGTGATCTCATTGCATCTCACACAATTAATTATGATAAGTAGTTTTTAATAGTAGCGGTTAGACGGAAGTAGCTAATTTAAAGATCCAATTGAAAAATAAAATCATATTTTAGCATATGCAATGCACATATAAATATTTATTTTATATAACTAAAAAGTATAATAAATAAATAAATACTTTTAATATGTTATAATTAAAATTTTAAAAAAAATATTTTTTTTACTGAGTATATAAAAATAAATATTTTTCAATATATAAATTATATTTTAAATTAGTAATAAAACATTAATATTGTGATATAAAGGTATTTTAAATTGTCGTGAATAACCATAACCATAATTGAAATTTGAAAACACAGACAATGATGCATAGTATTATAATAAGTGAGCTCATAAGATAATTAACGTATAGTGGGATTGGACGAAATACAAGAGGTTGCAAAAAAAAGTGGGACCACGACATCAAAAAGCAAATTGAGGGGGCATTCCGAGAATTGAACTCGGGACCTCTCGCACCCTAAGCGAGAATCATACCACTAGACCAAATGCCCACTATTGAACTGTCTGCATCAATCCTGTTTATATAGATTTAAAATAGAAACTTTATTGAAACAAACCGTAATACACGTTATTTGTATGGATGTGAAAAAAAAATTATTTTTACATGATTAATTAATTTAAAATTTTAATAATAATAATTTTTAGAAGCTAAGCTTTTAAATAATGTTTTAATTGACTGATGATATAAAAAAAAAATATTATTTAGTAATAGGTTAAAATTAAACTCGTATAATAAGTCTTTAAGCAACATCACTAAACATAACTAAGGAAAATCTTAAATAGATAATCAAGCTGAATAAAATAAAAATTCATTTTGGATAAGTCATAAGTTTGAGTCCTCATTTATTTTCTTGAAATAAGTTAAAGAGTACATAGTGCATGTAATGATAGTATAAACAATTTTTTTATTAACATCTAATTATAAATTGACATATATAATAAATTTATTAAATTTTATAATAATTATTTTAAAAATAATAACAATAATAATTTTTTATTGGTTGATAGTCTAAAGCATTTTACATTTAACAATGTAGAGAAAATAGAAATTAAAGTTTGATAAATGTTCTTCAAATTTTTAAAACTTTTATTTTAAAACAAAACATCATCTCTTTACCTAAAATTTCTTCATAAAAGAACAACTGACGCACTTTTGATAGAATATTACAGTTTTTTTTTATATTTGATTCGTTGATTGATGTTTTCAAAATAATGATCATGTAACTTAATATTAAAACATTTTTTTATCTAAATTTAAAAAATACCATTTTTGATGATTAAAAAACGAAGAAAAACTATCACAAACATTTGAAAATGACTTGTTTGGATTTTGTGTGTGTGTGTAAATTAAAAAATACAAATAACTAATTTATATTAAAAATAATAATTTTTTTTATATTCATTCTTTATTATTCTATGATTTATTTATTTGATGCTCTGAATTTCTTTTACCAAATGCTTAGAAATATCTAAAACATATAAAATATGTAAACAATATTCATATAAATTTCTATAAATTTTAATAATTATTAAAAAATATATGGAAAACATGTGAATAAATAAGAAAGAAATACATATAAGAATATAAGTAAAAATAATAATTAATATTATTTTAAATTTTTAAAACGACAAACGAATCAAAAAAATCCTAAATCTATAATTAAATAATAGCAATACTTGAATGCTTAAAAGTCAATGAAAGAATCCCAGAAGTGAAAAGTAGTGATGCTTCTATTACGACGTTGGAATTTTAAATGTGGTACTACCTCTTCCATTCCTTCATTCGTTTCTACTTTGATGCTGACTATACATATATATACATACACTAGTAAGAGCAAGTTGCAATTGCCTCCCCCCAAAAAAAGTTAGAACAAGTTGCTTAGGTTAGTTATTCAAATTAAGCAAGTTGATAATACTATGAGCTTTTATGAAGTTTTATAATAAATAAAAAAATGCTTAGATAACTATCACTAAAGTTTATTTAACCGGCCATAAAGAAAATAATTTTTAAGTTAAAATATAGGTTGTTGAGTGAACAGAGATATGGAATGATATCCACTAAAAAAAAGTTAAGAATACAAATTAGATTTTTTTTTGCAATTAAAATAAAAATAATGGGTGTTCTAAAATCTTAAATGACAGCAAGAAACCCACTATATGAAAATTAAGAGCACAAATTGAGTTCAGACTGGCTAGTCATTAAAATATCAAACACAAGTTCAAGAATCAATAGTTTAATTCTGATCTATAATAATAATAATAATAATAATAATAATAATAATAATAATAATAATAATAAAATTATGATTTCATAATCTTGTAATATTAAAAACCAAAAACAAAATACTATCTATATGCTATAAACATTCAAAATTTAAGTATAAATCAAATATATTATAATACTTATATATAGGTTCGAATAATACAAACCAATGTTCAATAATAATAATAATAAATTCACATTATATAATAAATAAATAAAAAAGAAAATAACAAGTATATTGATTAATTTTTTATTTTTAAAGAAAATCTTTAAATACTATCATATTAAGTATCTTTTTATTGACCCGTTGTGAACTGATTGTTTTTCCCTGTAATTGGCCTTTTTTGCCAATTTTTTTATTGGTTTACCAATTTTTCTTGCTCAATTCATCAATTTTTAGACCTAGTACATTCAATTGCCAAAACTATCATACAAACTAGCTGTACGAAGGAGGTTATGGCCATTGTCCGTTAACTAGTGTCCTATATATCTCACAATGTCAAGTTTTTCTTTGTCATTATTTTAAAATATAGTAAACCAACAATTAAGAATTGTAAAACAAAATAAACCATTAAAAAAAATATTGATTTCTAGAAAATCATTTTTAAAAGTAACCACTTTCTAAGACGATTTTTAAAACAATCATCTTAGAATATATATAACTTTTTAAGATGATTTTTTTGAAAGTCATCTTAAAAGATTTATTTTCTAAGATGTTTTTCTTAAAATTATCTTTAAATCATGACTTTTTAAAAATTATTTAAATAAAAATTCTAAGATCCTAAGACGATTTTCAAAATTATTAATGTAAAAACTGATATTTAAGACCGTCTAAAAATCATCGTGAAAAATAAATACTTTTCACCATGAAAAATTCAAAGACAGATTAGTACATAGGAAAGTGTTTAGAAATCATCATTAAAAGGGCTTTTTCTAGTAATAGATGCTATCGTCAATTATATATTAGTGACAAAAGAAGTTATGAGATCAGTCATATTTTCTAGCTTTGCACATTTAAAAAAAAACTAAATTAACTATAAAATCGTCCACAAAACTAGCATTTCTAATAAACTCAATCTTGAATCAGATTTATTCTTCTCCTATCTTTTCCCTTTGTATGAGCTCTTCTTATACATTTTGAGTCTAAAACTAATCATCGTTCAAAATATTTGCATGTGTCCTTCCCTCGAAGTAAATATATTTGGGAAAAGTTTTATACACCATTCAAAAGACTAATACACCCAGAAATGAACAGTGATTTCCATAAATGCCCCTGTGTATATACTTAATTACAGGCACTATTCATTTGCCTTTTTCATGCATACACCTCCTCTCCTTCACTCGTTGTTGCGATTTTCTTCCGCTTGTCGCCGCACATCATACATTTGGGCCAGTTCCAACGCGTTTCAGGCGACATTGGTCGTTGGTTAATTGGTGGTAGTCTATGTCAACTGCCACGTGAGGTTCGACTTCGTTTCACCTTCATTTTTGGATTCCACGGATTGGATAATCCGTAGGAGTCATACGGATTATCCAATCCGTATGTACCTATGGACAAACTCAATCCATATGGAGTATACGAATCCTATAATCCATAAACTTTATACGGATTTAGTAATCCGTATAAGTCTTAAGGATTACTAAATTCGTATGAATTTTACAGATTAGAGGATTTGTATACTATATACGGATTGAGTAATTCGTAGGACTCGTACAGATTGGCTAATCCATATGACTCCTACGGATTACTCAATCCATAAGATTTTTTAATTGGTTTTTTTGATAATTTATAATTAAATAAATTGTGTTTTACTGGTTATTGTACATATTTGAGCCCCTAGGAAAGTTAATTAAATTAGATTATATAATTACATGTTGTAGTGATGATGATAATAGTGTTTTTTGGATGGATGGAAATTTGATTTGTTTCCTATACATTATATTAAATAGAAATACTTGGACTACAAAAAACCACAATTGTATATGGATCATATAAAAAACGAAGATGTTTTAAATTCATGAAGAGAGAAAGATATTGAAAGTTTAGGCCTTATGATTTAAGTTGTGAGCTTGTGATTTAACTTGTATAGTGGATGATTTTAGTTGTGACCCACATTGTTTTTTTTAATTATAAGCACATGATCAGCATGAACATCAAGAACATATTGGAAGGATACATTAGGTTTTGTGTTAGTTAGATGGGTATAGTGCAACAACATATTCAATTGATTTATTAGTTATGGCTTAATGCTCTTATGCTATTATACCACTTATGCTTGCCTTTGGTAGTGCTCATCATGCTTCTATCAAATAAGAGAGTTAGATGGGAGAGTATATGCCAGCCAGATAAGATCATTCCTTAAGGGACTAGTCCTTCTATCTAACTTTTTCTACTCAACCAGCATGAAAAGGCATTGAAGGGTGCAATACTTCTATCTTTCTGCCACAACATGATTAATGATATTTTGGTTAGTGCTCACGGTGGTTGCCTTTGGTAGTACTCATCATGCTTGCCTTTGAGATTCTTTTGTTGATTATCTTGGAACTGGTTTTGTGTGATAATATTGTTATTTTTGATTTTCAATCGTGGTCTTTACGGATCGGATCATCCATATTTTGGTTAGTGCTCATGATGGTTGTCTTTGGTAGTGCTCATCATGCTAGCCTTTGAGATTTTGTTGTTGATTATCTTTAAACTGGTTTTGTGTGATAATATTGTTATTTTTGATTATCTATGAACTGGTTTTGTAATGTGACACGATTAAGCTACTTGGTATCCCAAATTATGGCTAAAACATGAGGGATGCGTAGGGCATTAAGTCGAGATGTAGGCAGAGGATCTGGTAGAGACGATGGTGGGAATGAAGAGCCAGCCCTTCAACGTCATAGGCCTACGACATCTGACATAAGACAAAGGCTAACGGCAGCTGTGGTTGAGGATCCTCCGGCTTGGGACCTATATGTAGGGTTGTTTTTTATGATGATGCTCGTGTTGAGGACCGACGTGTGGAGCCTGATATCGTTGGCAGAGATGGTGGAGGTGATGAACTACAATCTTATCCAAGTGGGCTGGAGGACTATTCATTGTTGACAGAGTACGCTGAGCATGTGGCTCTTCGAGTGTGGGAAGGGCAGGTAGTTGTATGTTTCATTACAAACAAAGTGGTTTTATTTTTCAACCGTATGACTGTCATTCATGTAATCTGTTTGCATGAACGTGCTGAGTTGAAATTAGTGTCGCACTAAATAAAAGTTCAAAAATTTGGGCGGCCTGCACTCGAGATTGAAGGATTGGTTGTTGGTATCGACTTAGCCCCTTTGATTTCATGTTCAGTCGAGACCGAAGACAGGGGATTGCTCTCGACTTTTGTAGAAAGGTGGCACTCTGAGACCAGCAGCTTTCATTTGCTTGTAGGGGAGCTGACTATCACTTTGGATGATGTCGCTTCCTTGTTGCATATCCCCATCGCAGAAGCTTTGTTATCATACGAGACGCTTGATGTTGGACAGGCAGTACATTTGATTGTTGAATTGCTTGAGGTATCCCCTGAAGAAGCTGGAGCGGAGATTGAGCAATACCATGGGGCATATGTGCGCTTGTCTTGGCTGTGAGAAATATATACTGTGAAATGTCAGTCGATGAGGTGGATTGTAGCAGCCAGAGCGTACTTGCTTCATTTGGTCAGGTGCACACTCTTTGCCAACAAGAGTGCCACACATGTTAGTGTGGTGTTCTTGGAGGCATTTTGCGATCTGGACCACTCAGGAGGATATGCTTGGGGTATGGCAGCTCTAGTTCACATGTATGTTAATCATAACTATGCATGTCAGCACCACGGTAAACATCTTGCCGATTATATCACGTTGTTGCAAGTAATGATTTTGATTCTTCTCATACTAGTCCATGGGAATAAATTTGTTAATAGTTTCACCATATCAAATTCATGTTGTTCATTCATTTGTAGTGTTGGATCTATGAACATTTCCCAACCATTGAAAATGTCACTGCTGATCAGAGGTACCAGGAGAGTCAACCATGTGCGCGTCGCTGGAAGGGTGCCCAGGCATTACCTGTCATGACCTATTGTAGGCGACTGGATAGGTTGGTGATGGACGATGTTTGTTGGACTCCTTATGGCGCTCACTGTGCGCATAGAGAGTTCGACATCATTTTGCTATTCTCTGGGCATACTCGGTGCAGACTGGTTATTGTCATACTTTTACTAGAGAGGGTGCTAAGGTAGTTTGGATTTGTTCAACCAATTCCAGAAATCCACTTAACAGAATCACCATGCACGAACGAGGTCGATGAAAGATGGATACAGTTTTTCAGATCACCTAACATCGACCACAGAACAGGTGACTCATCCCAGTCAGATGGTGGTTAGGTACATGGACTGGTTTTTCCATGTGTCTCATCCATATATGACTCCCCCTCAGATTGGTGATCCTATTACGCACCCTCCGACTGATGTTCATGTTGTATCAGATCCTCCACATGCTCATAATGATGACCCAACACTAGTTCCACCTTTATCTGAGGAGCCTCGACATGTTTTGGTATGAAACTACTGTATAACTATTTGTTTTCAATTGTATTTAAAAAATTTATTAACCATTAGTGTTTATCCAATAATGTTTTTGACATTGGTTCAGGCTACGTGTCAAAGGCTAGCAGAACGCTTACAAGAGATGATAGACCTCCGTATGGTTACTGATGGGACTCATCCTATGTTGTTGTTCTGTCACTGAAGATCGATGTGTGTATTTGCGGCAAAGACGGACGAGGCAGAGGCACGAGTAGTGATGTTGATGGACAAGGCCTATTTTGATTGTAGTTATCAGTATATGACTTTATTCCTGTTATCACCAGTACATTTAATCTAATATATTATGTTTCAACAATACGCTTGTCGGAAAACGAATTTCAAATACAACACAATGTTCAATAAGCTCATAAGTCAACATGTTCAAATACAATATAAAATGCTAATCGTTAACAATATGATGTGAAATAACACAATGTTCACTAATCTCGTAAGTCAACATGTTCAGTACGCAACCTCTTGAGCTGACTATATGCTTGCGTTCTATGTTGGTAAGGAAGTATCCATTGCTTTGCCACATTGTAACAATGTGTTGCCCATAACAACGCAGGTTGCAGAATAGGACTTCCAGATGTCAATGCAACCTGAAACAATTACCATGAGTGAAGTTACTTAACATTTGTTTCAACTTTAGGCAAAAAAAATAGTGTTGAAAATCATATACCTAAACAAAATGGTTACCAAAGACATCATCAATACATAAAATGCGATGAACACCGGTATCTCTAGGCGGTTGGCTTCTCAAAGGAAAAAAAACGTCATACTTTGTTGGAGAGAAAGAGAGAAATGAGAACGATGTTATACGTTGATGCAATGACGTATCCCAAATCAGTAATATCCATCCACTTATTAATGGTTACCTGCCCTTAACAAAGAACACCTGTAAATATAAGTAAATTAAAAATGCATTCAAAGTACCGACATAACAAGATTGTAGTTACCTTTGAGCAAATGATTTCGTACCAAAGACCAAGAATCTTCACCATATAATAGCAAGGCAGCAATTACACGAAATCCACAATTACCATCAGCTTTAACATCAGTGATGTCTACAATAAAATCGTGCATAGATGTACGAAATTGATCCAGCATAGGCAGCTTCCTCTTTGTATGTGTGTCATGCTCCAAAGATGTAGCAAACGGTTTTTTGTGTGGAACAACTATTTTGCACATAATGGAATTCATCGACATACTCCCAGTAAGATGGATCCCGCTTGGTTGATCTGGCGTGTTGAGAAACTTGTTTCTTTTGAGCACCTTTTGTTTTAACCTTTTTAGGAGGAGGACACATTGAATTTTGGTTAAGAAATGCAATTTCTCTAAGTTTTGTCTTTAAAGTGACCTTCCCACAAAAGTCAAGCTTGTCAAACCGCCTAGATATGGCTTTCATCTCTTCTGTTACATGGACCTCATTCTAATCTAAGACTTGATTTTCAAAACTTAACCTCCGCCAAAAAACATAAATTGTATCAATAGGTATGCTCCCAACAACATACTTAGCTAGCTCACATGCACAAGGCAGCCCATGCGTAGTTCTCATGACACATCCACAACGAGTTTCATTTTTGTCCGCATAATGGACTCGCTCATACTCTGCAGTTATTTGGTTTAACGCATACCTGGACACCATGCCAATTAGTCTATTGTACAACGTAACTTTATACACATGACCCACCACATGTGTGTTTCTCTCCAAAGATCCCCTTATGTCAGTATGTTGCAAGGTCAACATGTTGTGCATTGCATCCTATATACTACAAAAATCGCCAAGGCTATTCTGCATTAGTCTTTTCAAGGTTCAATGGGTAGACTCTACCCTGCAGTAAAAATTAACAAGTTACTAAATAAACCCCACATCGAGGTTATGTCAGCAACAACTTAACAAAACTTAAAGATTATCCAACCTATTAGTTGTTGTGTTACCCAAATGCATTACTTGTTTTGTCCATGCTGTTACAAATTTTTCTTTGTGTGGATCCAACCATGTGTTTTTCACGTAATCAACAAACGCTGGCCATGGCGAACACGCTACTTCAAACTTAGTAATACAGTCAGCATATTTATTCTCAGAAGCACAATCAACAACACTCCCCCAAGCTTCCATGACATAGTTTCATGCGTTACTCTGTCGGATAAAAGTTTTAGATTTTGCCTTCACATTCTTGTCAATGTGGAAACGACATAGTAAATTGGTAGACATAGGGAACACAGTTTTCACTGCACTCATCAATGTTGCATCTCTATCAGTGATAATGACCTTTAGAAAAAATTGACTTTTAATAAAAAGGCCTCTAAATCGTCCTAGGGCCCAAACAACATTGTTTATACGTTCGGCTTCTAAAAAAGCAAATGTGGCTGAGAACATCATTCTAGTAGGAGTGACACCAACAATGTTAAGTAACAGAAGTCTGTACCTGTTTGTTTTGTATGTATTGACTATCAGGAAGACAACATGATATGCATTGCACAACTTCACTGCATCCGGATGTGTCCAAAATAGGTCACATATGACATTTTCATCCTTTACTCTATGCCAATGAATATACATGTCGCATTCAAGAAGCTTCATTAATTGTTGCAATTCAGTATTACCTTCTCTGATACGCGTAAGATATGTATATCTTACATTCATTACTTGCTTCAAAGATGTACAATTATTGGGATTGTGTTCCTTCAAAGTCAGAAGAATATTTTTCGGTTTAACCATTGACCTTGTCATATCATCAACAATAATCTTCTCTTCCTCTGTCAGTCGACCAACATATGGGTGTCCACATAATGCCTTTGCCAAAGCATGATTATGTGTGCCACATAATAATTTAACCATCCACCGTTCACCTCCTGGTACTGGTTTGCCTCGCAACTTAAACAGATAACCATATTTTCTAGTGCTAGTCACTGTAGGTACCATGTTTTTGTTGAACGCTCTATATTTTTCACTCCTTTCACAACCAATTAAAACAAATGATGTTCGTCCCTTCTTTCCAGTTGACATGTTCGACCTCATTATGACAACTACAAAACCATTCTCATATGCAACATTTCTAGCCCATTTTAATACATCCTCACCGGAAGGGAACACCTACAAAAATTGATTAAAAAAATTAATTTCCATAAATGATGTATTTAAAAACTTTAACCAATTTACAACTAATATAAATACCTCAGAAGTATTGAAGACTGCAGAACAATCAACTGAACAATCAACATTTTCAAACGCACTAGGTTCATCTTCGATATTTTCATTCATATCAATTTCTTCAGACATAATACTGTCATACATCCAGTCATCGTTGTTCATCTTAACAAATGACAATAATTTTAAATTACTGACCAAACAAACACATTATAATAGTTAAAAACATATTAAAATGATATTATCAAACAAATCATATACATTTTTTATCACCATCAATATTACAAAATAAAACAATATCAATTAAAACTAATATCTATTTTCACCTACTTATTTTATTAATAATTAAAATCAATTTTTAATAATTAAAATCATTTTTCCTTATTTTTTCATAATTTTTTTTCAATGAACTTAGGTATACAAATTAACCAATCTGTACAACCCATATGGATTAACCAGTCCGTATGAACTATACGGATTGAGTGATCCGTATGAATCATAGGATTGGTTAATCCATATGATGCATACGGATTAAGTGATCCGTAAAAGATATACGGATGAAACAATCAGTATGAAACATACGGATCACTCAATTTGTATGGTTCATATGGATTGGTTAATCTGTAAGGGTTATACGGATCACTGAATCCGTATGTTTCATATGGATTATATAAAACATACGGATTGTGTAATCCGTATAATCCATACGGATTACATAATCCATAAATTTAAAAAAAAAATCAATTTACATTCAGACAACCGCCAACCACCATCATCTGCCACTCCAACCAATCCGACAACGACAAAAGCTTTCACCACCAGCCAAAAAATGACCCCCTCCAACAGCTAATACTCACAATACACCCAACCACTACTAAAAATCAAGCTTCAAACGAAATAAAAAAAGCAACGAACTCCCTCTGCACGTGCTCAGCCTGTATTATAAATAGAGGAGGGTATTTTGGGTATTTAGATTTATGGAATGGTGTATTAATCTTTTGAATGGTGTATAAAGTTTTTCCCCATATATTTTTGCAATGCACTCAATTTTAGTGGGCTTTTTAAAATGCTCGTGTAAATGCAGCCCGAAATTTTTCTAGCATGCACAAATTGGGCTGGGAGCGCTTAGTGCAATATAAATATTGTTGTGATTTAAATCAATTGTGCATAATTAATTAATCTTGAATGTTCTTAACTCATAAATTTAGCATTAATTATGCATTTCTTATACTTTCAAATATAAATTTATTTTACCTCTAAATTTAAAATTTCTTAAAGACTGTACAAATATTTATTATAACAAAGGGACAAACCCCTATAATAATATCAATTATATAATGTGTTTTTTCTTTTATAGTAATTTTTAGCTAGAAATTGACTAAACTTTGAAATTAACCTTTGGAATGAGTGCAAGGTGAAGTGCATTCTTGAGTAACAAATTGAAGATTTGAATCTTTCACCTTATATATAAAGTTTAAGTACGAAATATATATTTGTGTTAAATATTTATTAAAAGGGAGTTTTGCTTTCATAGTAATTTTATTCCAATTGAAAGAATTGTCTTTACTCTTTAATGAAAGATGTTATAGCCTCTATCAAAAGTTTTGTCTAAAATTATGTAGGATTTAGTTTTTTAATAGCTTCTACATTTTAAAAGGAAAAGTTCTGTCAAATATATTTTTTAAATTTCTAAGAAATTGAAGAACTTGATTTTTATGAAAGAAATAGGTGAAAAGAACTTAACAAAAATAATTCCTCTTATCTAGTGGTTTCTCTCTTTTACTCCTCCCCCTGTCTCCCTCCCTTCTCTCTTTCCATTTTCCCTTTTTCCTATAATAAAGAATATTATTTTTAAAAGTCACTTTAACTTAAATTAAAAAAGTAGATAAAGCACGCCTACCTCTACTGTGATAAACCATTGTTGGTACACAAATCTTAGTTTCAATATATAACTCCCCACTTTTTCTCAAAATGTGAGTGATTGTTTTCAATCTTTATAGTAACATAGCAATAGACAAGGGGTTATCACATCTTTTGACGCCCTAGAGGGAACTGCTCAAGTTAGAAAGACGGTTATGATATTGTCATATGGAAGATTATACATAATTTAAACAATTTAAAAATATGGGTAAAATGTGTTTTAGATTTTTGTAAAATTTGAAAAGTATTAATTTTTTCATTATAAAAAATTGTTATTAGTTTGATCCTTGTAAAAATAAAACATATATTTATTGGTCCTCAATGGTAACTCTGTTATATGGTAATTTGACGTAACTAACAAACTTATACATGTAATTTGATTATAAATTAATTAAACAATTTGTGGTGGTTAAAGTCTCTCAAAATGAATTAAATAATTTATGACAACTAAACACTTAAAAATTGTAATTTTTCGTCATTTTCTGAGCGATTTTCTCGCACTTTCTTATGGGATTAGGGGAAAGATGAAGCAACAATGTATCTTTTGAAGGTGATTGAAAAAGAAGAGATAAAAAGTAATTAACTTCATTAGTCACATTAGTAAATTGTCTAACGAGTTATTATAAAGAACTAACAAAAATATTTTTTATTTTTATAGGGACCAAATTAATATAAAAAAATTATGAAAATAAAAATAATACTTTTCAACTTTTATAGAAACCTTAAACAGATTTTACCCTAAAAATAATAACACGTAGTTAATATATTTGATGCCACAAGAAAATGTATAGTATTTTTTATTTTTTTATATCTAAATTAACTTAATTGTTTTTTAAATTACATACAATTGAATAGAATATGTTAATTATTATCAACCTTTGATATTATTTTTTATTTTTACAAATAAAAATTACATACAGATCTAACTAGATTCCAACTAATTCACTCAACCTAATATGAGGATTTTGGAAACTTTTAACTCTTGAAGTTGAAAAGAACCAGATGAGTAGTAGGTCTGGTTTGATTAAGATAACCTTATCACGATTTAGTGGTAATGAAAGCTCTTGAAACATATCTAAACCTCAATCCAATTAAATCTTTCATCTATAATTATGCTTGCTGAAAACTAGTATAATATCTGTTACGGATAAAAGATATATTATCATTTATCTTATTAATCCGAATATTTAAACTTCCAATAACCCAATATCACAACCACCAAAGAACAGAAGATATATTATCATAACCGCTATCTTTCAGTTATCATATCTCCGAATATCTTGGTAAAAGATAGTGGGCTTCAACCACTCATCCATCAGGGTCTAGGTTAGAATCCTATAAATAAAGCATGCACCATGGTGAAAGGTACACACAATCTTGACTCTCTTTTTCCATTCACACGATACACACTGCACGCCAATCGTGTTGTGAGTTACTGCTGCTGTGATCTTCTTCTTCCTTAAGTTGCTTCAATCTTATAAGCTTCTTAAGAGAGAGAGTCTGATCCTACATAAAATCATCCAACACTACTTGTTGGACATTACTATTCTCTTTGAGCAGAACAGTGGCGCCGTCTGTGGGGAACGATAAACTTCGAATCCCACCAACTCACAATGGTCAACACCAGAAGGCACCGGACAGCTAGACGTGACGAACCATCCAGGAATCCGAACCTGGAAAATGTGGTAGTAGAAGATGCAGTTTCCCATACTGCCTCATCTCGTGCGGGACCAGCAACCCACACGCCGGCCAGCCCACCACCAGTCGCAAAAGAACCAGAAACTACGCAGCATTTCATCCAGAACGCTCTCCATTCCCTTTTAACTCGAATAGAGAACCTGGAGAAGCGTTACGAACTCCAGCGACAGGAAGACATTTAACATTTGATAACCCAGTTGGACGAATGTAGTGCTACACGCAGAGAGGAGGAACGCCGTCACTTCCAGAATGCTGAACATCTGGAACGCAATGTGGAGAACACAGCAACAGGGCATGCCAAGCAACCTCATGCAGCAACCAGAAGACAGAGACCTGAGACATCGACCCGCACTGCCGAGACTGACAATAGGGACCCGATCGATCAATCCGAGCAAGGGAGAGTATCTCGTTCTCGATCGAATAACGAGGGATCTCACCTTTCCTCGGCCATCGTACCATATGAAAGACCAATATGAGAGATCACACGTCACCCCGAACCAGCGGATGGTACTTATCGGAGGAAATATCGTCGGGGTCATCAAAATAACAGCCCGTTCGTCGATAGAATTGTGGATGCTCAGTTCTTGGAAGATTTCAACAGCTCATTTTTATCCAAATATGATGGAAGCCAAGATCCGCAGATACATATTGATGAGTTTGACATGCAGATGTGTGTTCGGGGTATTAACGAACCCATAATCTCACGGATCTTTGCTACCACTTTAACCGGGGCCGCCCAAACCTGGTTTCATTCTCTGCCGCCGTGGTCCATACATAACTTCGAAGATTTTAGCCAGAAGTTCTTGCTAAATTTTGCGACAAGTAAAAAGCAGCCAAAATTCGAGTTTGCTCTGGGAAAAATATGCCAGCAGCCCGGTGAAACATTGCAGAGTTACCTGGATCGATTCAAGGAAGTCGCTCTGCAAGTTCAAGGCTTGGAAGAAAAAGTTCATGTTCATCTCATCTCAGCCGGGCTCAACGGGTCCTCCCGCCTCACCAAGTCGATTTACAAGGATCCTGTGAAGTCTTTAAACGAGTTTAGAGTCCGATCCAAAAACTATCTGGAGTTGGAGCAGATGGAAATCGCTAACTCAGTTCTGAGGGAAAACAAAAACCCTCATCACCAAGGAACCGACGTTAGGAAAATGCCCAGCTCGGACAGTCCAGCCGGCATCCTGCAAATATTTTCGCTGGCCGACCTCCACGAAGCATTCCTGACTCTCGCTTCAGACCCGGAGGTATGAATTAAAGTTTGACAAATATGCTCTGTTGACTGCTACGCGTGGCCAGATATGGAAGGAAGTGGCTTTCACCGAGATGAGGAAAGTCGACCGTCCTCCTCCAATAGTAAGAAGAGATGGATTGGACTACTCCCGGTACTGTGATTTTTACAACGGACCAGGTCATACGATTGATCAGTGTTGGGAATTCCGAGATGCAATAGAGAAGTTTGTGCGTGAAGGCAAACTGTGGCAATATATAATTCAGACTCAGGGGCACCAAGGCAAAAGAAAAGGTTAGCAGGAGAATAAGCAACGAGACAACAAGAAAAGCAAGAAAGACGAGGAATTCCCAGAACCCGAGTTCGAATGTAACGTCATCTCGGGAGGAATGGGAGGAGGAGGCGACACAACCAACCGACGGAAGAAGTATCTCAAGGAAGTGATGTCAGTAAAAGATCACCCGAAGTTCAAGGAAAGCAGCAAAGGAAGCAGCAAGAAAGACACGCCCCCACTAATTTATTTTACCGAGGAAGATATGAAGGGAGTGGTACCCGGTCATGAGGACGGTCTCGTCATAACAGGGACCGTGGCCAATTTTCGGGTCAGAAAAATATTTGTTGACAATGGTAGCTCGACCGACATCATCAACTTGAGCGCATTTAAGAAAATGAACTTGAGGGAGGAAGACTTGAAGCCATGCCAAACCATGTTGATAGGCTTCAATGGGGGAGGCACTGGCTTGAAAGGTGCCATTGATCTTCAACTCACGCTGGGAATGAAGGAAGGCTTCAAGTCAGAAAGTGTCACGTTCACTGTTGCTGAATTCTCCTCACCATACAACATTATCCTGGGCAGGCCAACGCTCCATAAATGGGACATATTGATATCCACCAAGCATCAGAAGATGAAGATGATCGGGCACCTCGGCAAAGTCATTACGATTTGCGGGGACCAAAAGGAGTCAAGGCAATGCTATTACAACACGATCAAGGAAACAGAGGGCGGCCCATCTTCTCCACCTTGGATTCGGCAGGGAGATCCGGCAGAATCTCATATCGAGACACATTCATCCCGTAAGCCAGTCAATCTGGTAGAGCTAGATATGCGGCATATCGAGGAATGGAGACCAGAGCCGATAGACGAGCTTGAAGATGTTCAGATCGAAAGTTCTCCAGAACAAATCGCGAAAGTAGGTAAACAGTGTGATCCAGAAACCAAGGGCAAATTAATCCAATGCCTGAGGGAAAACCAGGATGTCTTCGCCTGGAAGGCTTTTGAGATACCCGGAATCAAGCCTACCTTCTGTTGCCACAAATTGGCAATGTATCCCGATTCCAAACCAGTAGCACAGAAGAACAGGAAGCTCGACCCGGACAGAAAGCAAGCTTTGACGAAGCTGGAATGTTGTAATGGTGAAGAAATCCAACGGGAAGTGGTGAGTCTGTGTTGATTACACAGATTTGAATAAAGTCTGTCCCAAGGATTTATACCTGATGCCGAGTATTGATCAACTTGTAGATAACTCGGCTGGGTTCCAATTGCTGTCGTTTATGGACGCTTACTCCGGGTGTAATCAGATACCTATGCATCCAGATGATCGAGAAAAATGGCATTCCGAGGTATTGAAGCAAACTATTGCTACGACGTGATGCCCTTCGGATTAAAAAATGCTGGAGCAACTTACCAGCGGATGATGAACAAGGTCTTCTCATATCAGATCGGGCACAACATTGAAGTTTACATCGACGACATGATCACGAAGACACCGGCAACTGGAGACCATATCTAAGATTTGGAAGAAACTTTCCGGAAGCTTACGCAGCACAGCATACGCTTGAACCCACTAAAGTGCGCTTTTGGGGTGAAAGCTGGGAAGTTCTTGGGTTTCATGTTGACTCACTGGGGGATAGAAGCAAACTCGGATAAATGTAAAGCGGTTTTGGATATGCAGTTTCCCTCTAATAAGAAAGAAGTCCAACAATTGACAGGAAGAATGGCGGCCTTAACCCGGTTCCTTCCCAAATCCGCTGAAAAGGCCCTTCCATTCTTTAAGTTATTGAAGAAAGAAGCCAGTATAGGATGGAACTCGGCATGTGAGGAGGCTTTTTAGAAGATCAAGACATGCTTAGCCTCACCCCCAGTATTATCGAGGCCAGAACCAGGCGAAACACTGATCTTGTATCTGTCGGTCGGAAAGGAGGCCATCAGCACGGTCTTAATCAGAGAAGTGGGCAAGTCTCAGTCGCCGGTGTATTTTGTGAGCCGAGCTCTCAAGAACTCAGAATTATGATATCAAAAGCTCGAAAAGGTGGCTTTTGCTCTGCTCACCACGGCAAAAAGGCTTCGCCCATATTTCCAAAGCGATACCGTTATCGTACAGACGAATCAGCCCATCTGCCAAGTATTACACAAGCCGGATTTGGCGGAAAGAATAATGAATTGGGCCATTCAACAATCCGAGTTCGATATCCGGTATGAAGCTCGCTACGCCATCAAGTCTCAAGCCTTGGCCGACTTCATGGTAGAATTAACTCCAACATCATCCAACTAGCAAGAGAATAGGGTGTGGAAAGTATATGTCGATGGCTAATCCAATGCTAAGGGAAGCGGAGCCGGGATCATCGTTGAAAATCCCGAAGGCGTATCACTTGAACAGTCACTGCAGCTTAATTTTCTAACTTCTAATAATCAAGCGGAATATGAAGCATTGATGGCCGGGCTAAAGCAGGTCAAGGAGCAGGGAGCATCAAGTGTCAACGTCTTCACCGACTCCAACTTGTTTCAGCGCAAATTGAGGGGAGATATCAAACCAAGGGCCCTTTACTAGCCAAGTACTTGGCTAAAGTGAAGGAGATCATGGAGAAATTTGATGAAGTGGTCGTCGCACATATCCCAAGAGAGGAGAACGCCCGAGCCAACATACTGTCAAAATTGGCTAGTACGAAAGGAACGGGTAACCACAGAACAGTCATCCAGCAAGAGCTCGCCCAGCCTGCATGCATCATGGTCATACTGGTCACTGAAGACTGGAGGAGGCCTATCATCAGTTACATAGAACAAGGAATAGTTCCAGATGAAGGACTAGAGGCAAAAAGATTGATCCGAGATGCTGCGATGTATGTAATTATCGATGGCGAATTATACCGCCGAGGTCTCCACACCCCACTATTATTGTGCTTAAGTTCTGGCCAAGCTGAGTACGTACTCACCGAGATACATGAAGGGATTAACGGTTAGCATATGGGTGTAAGAGCTTTAGCATTAAAAGCTCTTCGCGCAGAATACTTTTGGCCGATGATGAAAGCAGACGCAGCAGAGCATATCAAGAGATGCGAGAGCTGTCAAAAACATGTGAAGATATTATGGACCCCTTCATCCGAGCTCAGTTCGATCTCGGCACCATGGCCTTTTTACAAATGGGGCATGGATCTTTTAGGACCGTTTAAAGCTACGAAAGGACAGATGAGATGGCTCATAGTGGTCGTCGACTATTTTACTAAGTGGATCGAGGCCGAGCCCCTGGCTGCTATCACCTCGACACGTGTTCAAAAATTCCTGGAGCGGAGCATAATAGCAAGATTTGGAATTCCGGCAGAAATTATTACCTACAACGGGACGTAGTTCGCCGACAACACATTCAAGGCGATGATGACTGGGTTCCACATCAAACATCATTTTGCCTCAGTAGAGCACCCACAATCCAACGGCCAAGCAGAAGCAGCAAACAAAGTTATTCTCGACGGATTAAAAAAATGAATGCATGAAGCCGGCCCAAATTGGGTGGAGCAATTTTATTATGTTCTATGGGTCTATAGAACCATGGTCCAAACAGCAACTGGAGAGACTCCATTCAGGATGACGTATGGATGTGAAGCGATGATACCTGTGGAGATTGGCCAATCATCTTGGAGAAGGCAGCACATGTCCCAGATAGAAGATAATAATGCCGCACTAGCGGTCGAGCTGGATTTTATAGAAGAAGTCTGCACCGCGGCACATCACCGAGATTTACACACAAAACAAAAGTTGGTCCAAATATTTAACAAAAAGGTAAAGCCGAGGTCTTTCGAAGAAGGCGATCTTGTATTATGACGAGCAGACATCGGGAACAAAAATGCCCGAGATGGGAAGTTAGCAGCAAACTGGGAAGGACCGTACCGGGTTGTTCAAAATCTGGGGCAAGGAGCATATTTGTTAGAGACGTTAAAAGGCAAACAAGTTAAACGGACGTGGAATGCTGACAAGTTAAAGAAATATTATAGCTGAAAATGTGCAGCTGAGAAAGTCCATGTGTTTTCCTTTAATTGGCTTTAAGTCCGTCATTGGGATCATGGAATTTTACCATGTGTTTCCCTTTAGTTGGCTTTAAGTCCGTCATCGGGATCATGGACGCCATGTGTTTCCCTTTAATTGGCTATTGAGCCCGTCATAGGGATCATGGATCATTGTTCTCGTCATGTGTTTCCCTTTAATTGGCTATTGAGTCCGTCATAGGGATCATGGGAGTTCATTGTGTGGTCTCCTTTAATAGGGATCACAGTAAATTTTTCATGTGTTTCTCATTAGTCGATTATGTAAACCGGGAATATGAAACCCTTGCAAATCTGTCGTAGAGATCATGAACTTATGTAATCTTCGAAGAATATCAATAAAATCCTTATTATGAGGAATTTATATGTTATGCACAACTTTTAAAGAGCTTAGTCATTGTTTTGTATTATCTCGGCCTTGATCAAGCCGACGTAACCACTTAATCATAGATGAATCATCGGGTACATCGAAAGAATTACATCTATAGATTATGTTATGAAATACATTAACAGTTGCTAAGACCGAAATATGATTCCGAAATGATATTTAAATCTCGACCAATGAGTCGGGTAGGATAATACTTGGCCATTGAAGCCAAAATACGGAACAAGCAAAGCAACAAAGCAAATCAAGGATAGTAAAAGCCGAATAAATTAATAAGAAAAATTGTGCAAGGAATTGTACACATTGTCAAGAAAAGATAAAATATTCAAAGATTGTTCGAAGAAGATAATTAAAATTACAAGCAAAATCGGCATCCTGGCCCTTCAATCGCCTCCATCATCTCCCCGGGGTTGATCCTCTTCAGGCGTGTCCGTCGTGCTTGGCTCCTCCTCCTCGCTGTCGGAGATAATCAGCAGCTGGCCATTACCAACATAGGATTTGAAGTGCATGCCTGCGGTGTTCAGTTCAACGCCGGGGTTCAAGAGGCGAATCTGATCCAAAGCATTATTAAACGAGGCTTCAGTAGACCGGGCTACTTACGACCGAACAAACATAAGTTCGTTGTTGGTATCAGCTAAGTCCTTGTTCTTTTTGTCGTTAAGGGCGAGTAGCTGATTACAACGGTCGCGAGCGTCCTGGGCCTGCCCCGAATAATGGTTAGATCCCTGCTCCAGCTTGGTCACGGCGGCACAGGAAGACTCTACTTCCACCCGGGAAGCCTCAAGCTCGGAGGTCATTTGTGCAACCGATTCTTGTGCTTCCTTGGTCTCGGCCTGAGATGCCTCCAACTCCCTGGCCGAAGTCGCCGCATGCTCCCGAGCTAGGTCAAACTCCTGTTGAAGTCGCCGAGTCTCATTTTCAGAAGCTTCGAGCTCGGCAGCCACCTTGCAAGCTTTTTTATTCAAAGTTACCAAGCTTTCAATTAAGGTGGTACTCTTCAAACAAGCTAGCTCGAACGAGCTCAGCTCCTCTAACTCAGTGTCCGAAAAGGGCACCAATTCAGCATATCTCTTCGGTGCCCGAGCGACTTGAAAAAATTCCCGAGTAACGCCCTTGTCCCAAAGAGCACGGGGCGATAGTTGAATATGTTCTTCGGAAGTCTCGGGCACCGAGGTAGGGGCATCAGCAGTGGCCGGGGCATCCGGGACGACGTCCGCCATGGGTGCATCGAGGACGACGATAGGTGCCTCGAGCACGGGAGAAGAGGGCGGAGGAGGAACTGAGGGGGCCTCCGAAATTGGACCGGCAGGAGTTGGGGTTGGATTGGGATCAGCGGCCTTTGCCTTGCCTTTCCCCTCGATTAGCTTTCGCTTCTTCCGAGATTTGAGGGCCACAAGATGAGCAGGTCTTGGAACGGGGTCAGAATCCATTTCGACCGCTGCACAACAACATTAAAGTGAATGTTAGCAAGAAAGAATATGAATTTTCATTCTTATCTTCAAAAGAAGTTCAAACTAACCACACTGAATATAATAAGCTATGGGAGCCAGACTCTGCGATTCTTTGTAAGATAGTATGCGAGCTGCAGAGGTAGCGTCGGAATCCGACAATCGAGTCTCAGCGGTTCGATAGAAAGTAGGAGGGAGGTCATGGTGACTAGAAGACCAGTATAATGGGAACTTCCAAGATCCCGAAGAAGAATCAAAGGAGTTTGAGAAGAAGGGATGTTGGCCGGGATCAGCAACAACTTTAAAGAACTTATCTTTAAAGCCCTTGAAGGACTCGACATATAAAGAAAAAAGCCTACGGTCAGAGTGGCCGCGGTCATTACGGCCTCAGAAAGAGGTCCACTCTTTCCTATCGGTAGGCTCTCTGCCTGATCGGCCGGTATGAACAGTGAAAAAATAAAAGAATAAGGAACTAGTGCAAGGAATCTCTAGCTTTTGACATAAAATTTCAAAGGCTTGCATAAAAGCCCAGCCGTTTGGATGAATTTGGGAAGGGACGACTTGCAGATGGTCTAACACCTGTATTTGGAAGTCAGAGAAGGGAAGACGAACTCCCAACTGAGTAACTATATCCTTATAAAAAAAAAAAAAGAAGTCAGG
This sequence comes from Glycine tomentella, assembly GCA_007407185.1. Lineage (NCBI taxonomy): Eukaryota > Viridiplantae > Streptophyta > Magnoliopsida > Fabales > Fabaceae > Glycine > Glycine tomentella. Next base: position 782,022 of record PYAF01000845.1, read on the forward strand.
ATCATCCCCTTCCCGGGTAGAGCAAATGGGCTCATCCGGGCGGGGAAGGCAAACATGAAAACCTTCCTGAACCCCGAGAAGGAGTGAAGTAAGACTTTCGGAATCCAGCACCGAGGTGTTACGCAACACCTCGTAGGTAACCCAGGGATACCAACCTGTTAAGGCAGGAGAGAGAATTTGAGAACGAGACCCGACCGAGGATTCCTCAACAATTCCCATGTAAGACGAGTCCATAATTACCTACGACAGTAGAGAAAACAATAATTAGTAAAGTACCTGGAGGATGAATCATCAAGGGGCTAAGATTTGATGAGGCCCGAGCCGGTACGGGGGAATCTTCAACAGAAGTCGGCACATCGACCCTGCAATCTAACCTGCCTATTGGAGTATTGGCCTCTTTTGGGAGGGGCTTAAGAACAATGATGGAATTAACTTGGCACTGATCCAATAGGGCATCGGCCTGTTTATTGAAATCGATGCTTGCCAAATATAAAAATTCATCAACACATTTAGAACAGGGTTCAAATCGGGTTTCGAACTGTGGTTCAGGCATGGGGCTATTTCCAGAATTGAACGAAGGGGCATTACTTGAAAGAATGGGAGTTCTGGGGGAAACCCTAGACTCTGAGGAAAGTAGTGCAGACCTTTGATGTGATGATGACCCTAACCTAGAGGCCCTTAATCTAGAAGGATTGGGAGGCTTGGGAATTGGGGCTTTTGAACTGCTAGGACTAGAGGAAGCCCGAAGCATGGCCTTTTTCTTCTCCTCTTCGGGAAGAGGAACACCAAAAAACCAGAATGCAGAACGAGTGGGAATTGTTCTGCGGATCCTCGCTTCTTCCTCAGGTGTGTATTTCATGGTATGGATTATATTGGAAATGCACAGGAATGCGGAGAATACACAAGAATTGGAAACTATGGGAAACGAAAGGAATATGCAAGAAGATATTGACACTCAAGGTTCATGCGAAACAGGATGAAAAGCAAAAAACTAAAATGGCTGTAAGTAAAAGAAGAGTACAGAAGAAAAAATACCTGGAATGAATAAAGGATGATGGAAGGAGAAGCGACAATGAAAAGTTCAGATGAGACACAAGAGAAAATGAGAATGCAGAAGTTAGAAGTTGCAAAGACGAAGGTGAAATAAAGCACCAAGAGGAAATGAAATGGAAAAGGCATATAAGACAAAAAGAGTAACTGCCAGAATTCAAAAGATGTGGATTAATAACTGACGAATGTGGAAAGTCATGGAAGGGGCAGAGATGTCATTATCACAGAAATAAAATGATTAAAGCGTGTAAAGAAATGACAGTGTTTAATAGACAAGACACGTGGCAGCTGAAAAAACAAAGTCGCTTCATTTCCCGATGTTCATAGCTTTTCAGGCTACTTTGAAGAGACATGAGATAGCTTGGTAATGGCAGTGATTGGAAATGACTTGTGAAAATTCCATCGGTTGGGCCGATTACCTCGGCAAGGGGCAAACTACAATAATTTACCTCGGCTCGGATTCTCTAAACTTGATCGGTTCCATTACTGATACATCCCGGTCACCCAGAATACTAGATAACCGGGCTGAGGGGAATCTGTTACGGATAAAAGATATATTATCATTTATCTTATTAATCCGAATATTTAAACTTCCAATAACCCAATATCACAACCACCAAAGAACAGAAGATATATTATCATAACCGCTATCTTTCAGTTATCATATCTCCGAATATCTTGGTAAGAGATAGTGGGCTTCAACCACTCATCCATCAGGGTCCAGGTTAGAATCCTATAAATAAAGCATGCACCATGGTGAAAGGTACACACAATCCTGACTCTTTCTTTCCATTCACACGGCACACACTGCACGCCAATCATGTTGTGAGTTACTGCTGCTGTGATCTTCTTTTTCCTTAAGTTGCTTCAATCTTATAAGCTCCTTAAGAGAGAGAGAGAGTTTAATCCTACATAAAATCATCCAACACTACTTGTTGGACATTACTGTTCTCTTTGAGCAAAACAATATCCAAAAGAGAGATAATGACTCTAGGCACCTCTTCTCTCTCTTTGATGTTTCGTCCAAACTCAACTTTGGTAAAAGTAACTGGATGGGTGTGATACCCCCAATTGCAGGTCAATAATCATGAGGATACCCTTTGTCTGCTATGATGGACCCACCAGCTCTTTGCTTTTTGGAACTAAGCTAAGCATGGGGCATCTTTACAATTAGTCATTATACGGAAAACAGAACTAATTGCATAATTAGCCAACCAATTACATATCACTTAAAATTTTACAAATACAAAATAGAGTTAATTAAGAGCTATATTTTTTTTATCTGTATTAAGAGCTATATAAATCCATTTTTAGTAAAATATTTAGAGGTGTCAATTTTCTCTAAATGTTTAAATTCGAATTTTTTAATAATAATTCCAACAATTTAAACTAGACTCTAACTTTTCAAAGACTATTCATTTGTTTATGTTTCGATATGAACATAAATAGAAGAGCAATATTATTTTATCTTATAATATTTTTTGAATGAAGTATACCTAGATAAAGTTATATTTTAGTAATTTGTTAATTATGGATTTGAATCTAAAAATAACCTTTTGGTATATGCAAGTTCTATAGGTTACCCAATTTTTTTTATAGTCTTTTTTCAATGATCCTTCCAATATTTTGTAAACAAAATGACAAAAATACCTTAATATTTTAAAAAACATGCATGTAAAGTATTTAGTATTTTTATTTGGTACTTAATTTAGAAAACTGCTATAAGAGAATTTAGTATATCGTATACATAAATATGAAAATTCTAAAACGAAATATACACACACCAACAATACTGGAAAGGAGACATGGACATATGAAAGGTACGACGAATGCGAGCGATAAATAAGACTTAAAACGAAACAGTGGAAAGTTGCTTATTGCCAGCCAAAGACAGAATCGATCCACAGGAACAGGACAAATCACAAAGACACATTGATTAGGTTGAATTGAATGAAGAATTGTGACGATTCATTTGGTATGTAAATTAATTTTGAGTGAAAAGATTGACCCCTTAATTATTTGATAGGATGGAAAGGCATAAATTTGGATGGTTGAGAAATTCCTAAGTCACACAATTTCTCATTTCTCCTTTTTTCGAAAGATTATGAAGGAAGGAAAAACTGGTCAGAGTTGACATGTTTTCATCCATTTAAATACTGTTTATCACATATTTTTATTCTTTTATCTACCAAATTAATTAAATTAAAATGAGAAGTCTATATTTTTATATTAAACAACTTTAGTCATGTCCTCCTTTTACTTATATCAAACTAAGAGTCATCGTAAAGTACGTAAATTTATTAATATAAAATTGTTTCAACTTAATTAAAAAAAATTGAATTTTAATAAAAGATATATATAATTTAGACAAAAACATGAAACAAGAGTCTTGAAGATGGGGTGGTCTCTTTTTTTTTAATTTAATTTTATTGATACTGATTGATAGTACTAATTAGTAATTATCGTACATTGATCCACACGACTCTTATATCTTTATGTGTCTCTATTCTATTATGTTAGGGTGTGTAACCGAACCTGTTGTTTTTATAACAAAAAACGGACACAAAGACAAAAGCCTCGCCCTGACTTTACTCTCAATCTCACACTTTCTTTCTCTGATTCTCTCTGCTGCAATGGATTGATAGACCCTTGTGCTGCGTGGTTTTAATAAAGTCATTATACTACATGTCAACGTGTGTTTGACAATGTTATGTTACCTAGCTTTCTATCCAGAAAAAAAGAGTTTAGAGAAAACCACGGGGGAAAAACAAGGGAATTTTACTGCCCCCATGCCACATGCGATCTCAACACGACTGGAAGAACATCCTTAATTTTCGTGAAGGAAGGAAATTAAAAAAGAAAAAAAAGTCGATCGATCGACTTTGTAATTATAATAGCTGTTATATTTTGATGCAGCACTTCAATGCCTAGTTTGTTCCAAAGAATGATGCAATTCAGCTTTTTGTGTGGAAAAAATGTGCGAATGAATTAATTGTAATCATGAGCTTTTTTTGTCTATATTAAGAAAGAATTCTTGAAAGCATGCATGCATCCTTCAAATAATGACTTATTTACTGTTTGAGAAGATAATGCAGTATATCCTATTTATTCGTGTGGTGGTGATGGCTAAAGCACAAAGACAAAGGTGCAGATTAATTTCATTATTCATTAATTCGTGCAGTGGGTAAGCATGTCTGTGTAGATGGGATCAGCGCTAGCTAGCTAGCTAGCTTCTTGAACAAATGGGTAGCTACAAAGTCATGGTTGGTCACATAGACATCTGTTACCTAAATCATGAGATTTGTTTGGGTAAACTTTTCTATAAGTATTGTTCCGTTCCAGAAAAACGGAAGTCCAGTAATGAAACTGGGTCTTGATATGGATCAAGGTTCTTTCTCTCTCTCTGAATGCTATGAAGGTTGAAGCATTCAAAGGAAGATGATGATCACAGCACAAACCGCAAATTGGACGTGGGGTGTGTGCAGTGTGAATGTAAAGAGAGAGTCAGAATATGAGAGTGTGTACCTTTCACCTTTGACAATGGGCTATTTATGCTTTCACTGACCTGTGGTTAATTGAGGAAGCTTTGTCAATTCTTGGTCATAATCTGCACAAGATAAATAATATATCTTTGATAAAATAATCTCCCAGATTTTGTTGTATATTTAGAGCCTTTAATCTTTCCACAAATAACTAATCTTCTTGGGCTCATTGATTTGTGGCCCAATATACAATTTCCGTAACAAGTATTTTATAGGATATAAGTATTTTATAGGAGAATTTATATTGATTCATATTTACTGGTTTTTACACAACAGAATTGGAATTTGTCAAAAGCTACTTATAAGATGAGATAGGATTTGGGGATATGGTATAGATAGTATAATTATCTCTGTATTCATTTAGTACGTGCTTAGTTAATTAAATTGGCAGTAATTGGCATAGTTGGGTTGGTTATGTAATGGCTCAAATTGTGTAAGGGTTGGGTACCCCTGTACCTTTTTCCTCAATCTTAATGTATTTGTTTTACTAATAAAAAAATAGTTTTTGAGAAAATAAGGTTGCTTCAACCCGAGATTAATGAATGACCTATATATGTTAAGATAACTTCCCATGCATGGGATATAAATATTCGAAAAATATTATCTTTATTATCTTTTATACTAATTAAAAATATATATATCAACATATGATAATCATTTATTTATCTCTTTAAACACAAGAGTGGCTACCTTAATTTTTTTCTTTACACTATATTGGTAGCATGCAAACACTTGCATTGTTCTATTTTCATCTTCCATTTTAAGTATGTCTTCGTATCATTCCTTCCTTGGAAGCTTGGAACCTTCAAATCCTCTAATTCTTTCCACCCTCATGTATATCTTCTATTTCTCCTTTCCATCCCATCCATACAAAGCTCCAATGAGTAGTCATAACTTCAAACAACAAACAAGTAAAAATATTTCAAACAAAAACACAAGATCAGATTTCACAAAGAGAGTATAGGTCCTTCCAATTCACAAAAGTCTTTGGTTTCCTTTTTCTCTTTTATATTTCCACAAATTGGATTGCGCTATATGTTCTTGATGCACTCTTGAATCCTCGTGGAGTTTTTTCACATTTTTTTTCATTTTTTTAATCAAAATAATGGTTCTAGCAACTTTTCTTCCTTTGTTTTTTTTTTACAAATTTCTCTCATTTTTTTTTTGGACAGAACTCAAAATCAAAAAGAAATCTGAAACACAAAGAAGATGAAGGGGAATGAAAAGACACAAAACAAGAAGGAAACACAAAATGGAAACGAAACTAAAAGAAATAGAACAAAATGACACAGGGAACAAAAAATATGAACACAAACTAGAAAAAACAAGAACTGGACAAAGAAAACTCAAATCTAAACTTTAAGAAGCCGAAACTCCAATGCTAAATGATATCAACATAGAAATAAGACAGATCGCCTTGAAGAACTTAGAAAATGATTTTTGATTTACTATTAGGAAAAGATATTGATGTCACACTAAAGAAATAGGTGAGAAGGTGAGTGATAAATTATAAATTTGATCATCACAAATTGTTTTGATAAGATCATATACAATTCTTTGTCTAAGAACCAAGGAAAGCTTCCTTAAAAGGGAGAAAACTCAAATGTTTATTCAAACTCAATATGTCTCAAAGGTACAAAGTCTCTCCTATTTATATAGGCTAGGCTTCCCTCTAAACATCACACTAAAAATTAATTCTCACTAAGAATTAAATTTTCACTTACATTAAATTTTCATTAGAAATAAAACTCAACTAACAACTATAAGAACTTGGAAAGCCTAAAAAACATAAAACCTAACCCAAAAGATGTCAAGAGTCATCTGAATTTATTACATGAAAATAGAATACATAAAATTAAGGAAAAATAGAAAATGAGCCTTAATTGGTTATTTAGCCCAAAAACTATATATCCATCCAAATAAACTCCAGCTAATATACAATAACCTGGACAATTATCCCTACCCTCGGTAGCTTATGAGTTTATGTCCATCTCTGGTTGGGTACAGTTTCCTTTCGTCTTAGGCTTATTGTGTTCTTCAAATGAGTGTCTTTAAGTTTGTTGAAATTATCTTCAAGTTGTAGAAATGAGATAAATCTTGATTTGGACACTTGCATCAGTAAGCTTTCGAAAGTCTTTTTAATTCTTTTTTATCTTGTTTAAGTCATTAGGTATTTCATTGCAAAAGAAACTTGAAATAATTGGACCTTTGCAAATGGTATCTCTGTACCTTTATCCTCAATCTTAATGCATTTGTTTTGCTTACATAAAAATAAACAGTGTTTGAGAAAATAAGGTTGGCTCAACCGAGATTAATGAATGACCTATACATGTTAGATAACTTCTCATACATGAAGTATAAATACTCGATAAATATTATCTTTATTATCTTTTAGACTAAGAATATACATCAACATATTATAACCATTTATTTATCTAATAAGGTAACCAAAATATCTCATAATTATGTCTTTAATTACCGTCATAACGACACAGGTTAAATAGATATATCTTTTTATCTCTTATATAGAATTTTTCTAACTAAATTAGCATAGTTAGACACTTAATTAGACCAAAAATGACACCTTTAAGGGAAAAATAGAATGAATTTTTTTTAAGAAACTAAAACAAAATTCAGAAATTTTAAGAGGGAAGAAAAAAAAATTTCCGTGTTTTTTTCTATTTAAGATAAAATATACACAACCGAAGATAAAATATACACAACCGATTTCATATGAAATATACAAATCAAGAATGCAAAAAATTAGGAGTAAAAAAATATGTAAAAATGCACAAGAAAACCTAAAAAGATGGATGTAGTTAAAAACGTACAAAATGAACTTAATCATGAAAGACTCTAATTTTTCTTTTATGTTTTTAAAAAAAATTAAAATTACCATCACTTTCGGTAAGAAAAGATTCCTTAAATTGCAATACTCATCATTAATTAACAGTGATTTTAACTTTAAATATAATCAATTTTTCATTGATCCCCTGTTTTTTACTGAGAAAATTAACAACCTTAGAAAAGGGCATTAGATTTTAACGAATTCGATAAAAAATATATATATATATATATATATATATATATATATATATATATATAAGGCGCGTATACTTAAAAAAGGATAAAATCTTTCCAACAAGACTGTTATTGTCCTATTTCAATGGGGAAAAGACCCGGAAAGGAAAGCATGCTTTGTGTGTGTGTATATATATCAAGCATTTGATGGCAAAAATTATTGTTGAACACTCCCTAAAATGGGTGTAAGAAGTGGACGGAAGAGAGAGAGAGAGAGAAAAAAAAAAGCAAGAGAGAGTAAATAAGAAAATGTTATGTGATAATGATAAAAAAGATAAAAATAGAACAAAAATAAGTACCGATAGATATATGAAAATTATTCTTAGTTGGTGGCAGACATATAGACCATAACTAACTTTAGTCATTGTTTAACATCTTGTGGTGCATATTTGCGATCTTTTTAGGTTTCTACTTTATACCCAAATTTCTGAAACCATTTATTCGCTAGCAATGTAAATAATTTTCCCTAAAATATTTAGTTACACACACATATAACTATAATAAATATAGGATCATAAAATAGTTAATAATGATGATGATATTTTTTAGTTTAATTTTCTTGTATCGTAAGTGTAAAAAAAAATTATACCCTTAATCAAACAAAAATCATCATAGTTATATTATTAAAATAATTATTATACAAATTAATAAATTTATTATATATGATAATTTGTAATTAGATGTTAATATAAAATATCTTTATACTGTCAGTGTATTTTAATTAGAATTTAAAAAAAAGTTTAATATTAATTTATGCTAACTAATTAATAGTATATAATTTGATTTAATGTAAACAAATAATAAAATACTTCTTGTCGGTGACATATAATAAAGCATAATACAATCGATCTTTTTGATTTCCCTTCATGTTCGCATACCAAAAGAGAAATATCAAGCCAACTCCAATTTTTCAGTCAATATAAGCCCACTTTTGACGTGGACTAAACCAACTTTTTTTTATGAAACTTGCATGACTTTAGCACGGGGACAGACAAACCTTTAAGTCACGTCCAGATCCAATTGTCTACTATCCCTTTGTAGGCATGTGAAGATATATATGTTATATGTATATTCTGTGGGCATCTTTTAAAACTAAGTTAATGCACTACCCAAGAAGAAAAATAAAAGTCACTAATATATAATCTAATGGAAATCAAAAGAGCTTGAAAACTAATTAAGATGATTATATAGGTTAAATCTTGTCACTGTCAGTGTAAAAAATTAACAATGCCAACTAATAACAAAATTATTGCTAATATAAAAGGTTAATTAATATAAAAGTTAACAAATTTATCCTACCATGATAGTAAAAACAAAATTAGTGTATAGATGCTATACGTATATAAATAACTAATAGGCTAGGAATCAGTTTAATTATCATGTTCTTAGAATATTACTAATACGACTGTGATAATAATAAACTCATAATCCATTTGCTAACAAATACGACAAAGTTAGAACTTCGAAAGCATCATTTGGTGGACACTAGCAGCTTTTAGTCACTAGGAAGAGTGTATAATTCTGCAATGCAAACACATAGTGAACAGAACCCTAGTATACATGCAATAATGAATCTTTACTATTAAAGAAAGAGCATTAATTTAGATTTTATTCCCTTTCTTTCAATTTTTCATATAATTAAGTATAGAAAAATATGTTAACATCTTAATGTTAAGGTACTTCACACCGCCAACTTTCTAAGTCTACATATTCTTTCTTATTCAAATATCTATGATCAAGTTACATTTTTTTTAACTTCGTACGTCGATAATGACAAATGATTGCGTTAACACCTTTTTATAAATAGTTATTTAAGAAAAGTAAAAGTAAAAAAGCGGAATTAACCCGTGCATGCCAATATTTTAATTAATATTACTTTATAAAAGGATATTAATTACTCAAAGCATTATTAGGAATCACTTCTTATAGGAGTGTTTTGATCTCTCTAGCAAAGACGCCGACAAAGTGATACAATTGAAAGAGGGGAAATGTTAATAGTTTTTCAAAACCTCTTGAAAAGTGTTGTCTTATTTTATGTTTATCTAAAAAATTCTTAACTTATAGTCCGGAAATAAATTGCTGTAGGCTGTAGCAACAACTTTAATCAGTTGGTTGCATCAATATCAATGGGTCCTCACGTGTGTGGGAGGATGCATGATTGTAGAGACTTTGATGCTCATTTAGCATAGTAACAACGGCACTATAGGTAAAATAACACGTACATGAAAGGAACAATGTGGGTATTTATATATTAGGAATTTGGTGACGAGTTTAATGGTTTTACGTCGTCATCCTATTATATTTACTAAGAAGATAAGCAACTAAAAAAATCTACTTAGAAGATCAATTGCACATCACATTAAACATACCTAAATAAACAACATGCATGCTTATGTAATATGGCGGTTGTGTAATTTCAGGGATCGGACATCAAGTGACTACTAAATTGAGGATCGTGTTTGAAGGAGTCAGTCCAACGTGAAGTTGACATCTAAAGATTGGTCCGATCACATGGTCCATTTTCCAAACTATGTTGCTCGAGTGTAATATCATTCCAGATTAGAACCTATACAGGAAAAGAAAATAAAAACAAACCAGCCTCTTCTTTACAAAAAAACAAAACTTCCACATTCATGCATGAATGGTTGATGCTTAGTTTTAGTGGTTTTTATATCTATTTGACGTTTTACCTACAAGAATGAAGGCTGTTGAATCCAATTTAATAACTCACGGAGGATTGAATTCAAAACCTACAAATTACTCAAACCTTTCATTATTATTTCACACTAGTTAAGCAACCGTTAGTCAACCAAACCCTAGTTAACTCTTTAATTGCTTGCTAAAAATAAAGATACGAACGTGGAGCATTTATCTATCATAATTTAGCATCAGAAAAGTAGCATTTAAAGACCCTGTCCTATTCGATTTATTTCAATCTGAAAGTTTTGCAAATTGTTGTGTCAATTCTATAGCTGTCCAATTGTCAATGCTATAGTTATTCATGAAAATGGAAATTTATTGTTAACTCGACCCCATTGGAATTAGATTTTACCCCCGGAGTACATGCTACACGTACGAACTGATGGGGATGAAGGGTCTATTTTTTGCATAGGAAAAAAAAAAACACATAAAAGAAGGACAAGTAAGTAATAAAGTTGCAGGCGCGTGAGAGACAGTTGAAAAGATGATAACTAGAAAAATATGAAAAAGGGAAAAAGTGATGAGACGTGAGATATGTAAAGGTGTGAAGTGTTGATTCAGAGAGGGCTTCTCTTCCTAAAGTCTGAGTCGCTGATTAGGAATGAATCCTAACAACACGCCCACCACACTTGCTGCCAAATCAAACCCAATCCATAGTATCCTACACACACACACAAACTTCACTCTTCTCCTCTCACTCACTCACTTCAATTAAAAAATATTTATTACATTAAAGAAACAAGCAAAGTGTAGAGTGTTAGGTTTTTTTAAGTTGCCATTCAATTACTAAGTCATCATACTTTTACAGTAATTACTAAGATTTAAAAGATAATTCACAACTGCAATTTTGAATATAATTTAAGATTTTTTTACTCGTGATCACAATTGGGTCGCATTGACTGACTTGTTCGTAATTTTCCACAATGTGAAGGATTGTAACAAAATCCCAACTGTAACTTTTATGTGTGTGCTTGTGTAGCCGATGAACTGGACGCAATATATGCAAAAGCAACACTAGTTGTTTTGGAATGTGAATTTTTTCCCTTCAACGTGAATATAATGTGTTTCCAAACACACCCTACAATCTTGATAACTTTCCTACAACCTTGACAACTGCAATTTAAAATCATGAAAACCACCTTTAAAATATACAAAGAATGATTTTTTATTGTTTGTGTATGCTAATTAAACCTATTTTTAATTGTAGTTACTTAACATCATTCTTTAATATTAATAAACTTTAAAGAAGTTAGTGATTCTATTTAATGAACCGTATAGCTCTAATTGGGAAATAGATTATCTGCTGTCACTGTTGTGACTACATGAGATTTCAGTCTTCCAAAATAAATTATATATTTTAAATAATTAACTCAAAAAAGTTTATATCCTTAAATGATGACTGCAAGATCTTATGACCGCAGGAAATCAAGGTCCCTCTAAATGTCGTATATCACAAGCCTACAAATCAAATCAGCTGAAAAAAGGAATTTTTTTTTCTACTTATGGTTGACGAATTAACCTACAAACTTTCACATGAATTCAACCATGGTATTCATTGTCATAATATTTACGTACCTAATAAAATGGTGTTGTGGGTTAAGGTGTCAGGTTGAATTTTATCTAAGGGGAGAAGGGAGAAAAATAATGTAGCACAAGATGTTTAATCAATAAAAATTATTGACATAAAGTGATTCCACACTTAAGTTTCTTGACTAAGATTTGGATTTTAATATCCGATTTACATATGAAATGACAATTAAAAATATCATTTTACTTCAAAAATAAATTGACCCCAGGTAGAGAGATTACAATTGAATGAATGAAAGGGCTCCTTGATTCCTTTTTGGTTGTGTTGGTGTTGGTGGAGGGCCTCACCCACAACAACACAAGTGATGGAAATTATTAATAAAGAAAAAAATATAAAGTTAAGTGCAAAGCAAAGGAGAAGAGAGTGAGGGAGTGTGGGTTCTGTACTGTCTTGGCTTGTCCCCCCCACCCAACACACACAAACTCTCTCTCTCTCTCTCTCTAACACTCCCAACTCCAAAAGCCACTACTACCACATTGGCTTTGTTGTCTTTTGTTTCTGTGCCTTCTATGCAATTGTCTATGTCTGCTGTTTCTGCTCCCTCTTTCAAATACCTTCAAATGGGTGTGGAATCATACTTTGAATTTCTTGTTATTATTTGATTGACACTCTTCTCTTCTTCTTCCCACCATGTCCTCTGTTCCACTCCTCCCCTGTTTTTTTTTTCTCCCTTGTGGTGTCCCTCCAAACATTACCTCCTTTTTCATGATTTGACCTCATTTCCATTCTGTTACAGTTCTCATTTTCTGCCTTTCCTTTTTTAAAACCCACTTGATTGCACTCTTTGCCTCCTTTATCCTCTCTTTTCTCTGTTTTTTTTCTTTTATTCCCTTTGGTTTCCCATTTGAGTTCCACTTAAGAAGAAGAACCAACAACAACAACCACACTGGGGTGTTTTCATGGAAATTGATCTGAATGATGCAGTGACGAATGAGGCTGAAAAGAGTGTGTATTGCAATGGGGAGTGTGAGAAAGGTGCTGCTTTGTCATCTCCAACATGTTCATCTTCTGGCTCCTCCTCCGCACGTGTGTCTTCTTCTTATCTTGAGCTTTGGCATGCTTGTGCTGGCCCCCTCACTTCCCTCCCGAAGAAAGGGAATGTGGTGGTGTATTTCCCACAAGGGCACTTAGAACAAGCTGCATCCTTCTCTCCCTTTTCACCAATGGAGATGCCAACCTATGATCTTCAGCCACAGATCTTTTGTAGAGTTGTCAATATTCAGCTACTTGTGAGTGCTCAAATTGAGAGTGAACTTGTATTGTACCAACTTAATTCATATAAAGTAGTTGCACGTACCCTTGTATTGGTTCTATTTGTTTGTTTGGTTTGGTTTGGTTTAATTGTAATTTTCTCTATGAATAGGCCAATAAGGAGAATGATGAGGTTTATACACAGGTTACTTTGCTTCCCCAGGCTGAGGTTGGTTTTCATAATTGTTCTGTTTTGGTGCATCTTTGGTTAATTTTTGGTTGTTCCCTATGAGGATGAGAATTTCTTATTTCTTTGAGGCTTGAGCATTGTTTGTAGTAGAAGGGCAGTAGTGGCTTGAAATATTGGGTTGTGTTCAGTTGGCAGGGCTGTATATGGATGGAAAAGAGCTTGAGGAATTGGGAGCAGATGAAGAGGGAAATGAAACAACACCTACAAAGTCAACCTCTCATATGTTTTGCAAAACTCTTACAGCCTCAGATACCAGCACTCATGGGGGGTTCTCTGTCCCTCGCAGAGCTGCTGAAGACTGCTTTCCTCCTTTGGTGTGACACCGTGTTCTAGTTTTGAATTTCTAACATGAAATTGTTTAGGAGTTTTGAATTCACTGTCTCCCTAGGGGTGATGAATTGCTTTTGCTTTCACTACAGGATTATAAGCAGCAAAGACCTTCTCAAGAGCTTGTTGCCAAAGACTTGCATGGTGTGGAGTGGAAATTTCGACATATTTACAGAGGTAATTGAAAAAAATAGAATTAAGTAAAAAACTGTGTGTGGCTGGCTTCATAATCTTATATTGATATAAATGATATAGAAGTCCCTGTGGTAATTTTGTCAGGTCAGCCAAGGCGGCATCTGCTCACTACTGGCTGGAGTATTTTTGTTAGCCAAAAGAATCTTGTTTCTGGAGATGCAGTTCTCTTTCTTAGGTGTGTATATATGTGTGTGTTCAAGTAGGATTTTGTTTTAAGAATATAATAAACATTGATAGTGTAAAGAATTATTATACTGTGACAGTTTCACTCAATTACGTACCTCATTGTCCGGAGGCTCCACGCTATGCGCAGGTAAGTAGGAGGGATATTGTATCCAGCCTTACCCTTGCATATGCAAAGAGGCTGTTTCCGGATTCGAATCCATGACCAACAAGTCACCAAGACACAACTTTACCACTGTGCCAGGACTTGCCCTCGATTTTCAAAATAACTACCTTAAAATTCATACCAAGGAATGATTTCTAATTAATTAACAGTGTACAAACTTTTACATTAACAGTGCTTACCTTATCTATTAAACTCTTGCTTTAATTGGTATTGATATGTATATTCTTTCTATATTGTTTACCAATCAATGTTATACTGTTCTTTTATTGGAATGAATAGTGTATATTCTTTGTTGATTATTAATATTAAGGGAAATTCTTGTCATAGTGACTGAAAGTATCAATAAGCATTAGAAACCCGTATGGGGGGAAGAAAAAGACTTCTCAGAAAATATCTCTAAACCTCTGATATTTTTTGTTCAAGACTATCTAGAATTTATGTCTTACCAAAATCTGGAAGCTTGGGAAATGAGTGATAATGATATCCTTATAGTGGATCCTTAATACTCATCAATTTCTTTGTAGGGGTGAAAATGGAGAATTGAGGTTGGGAATCCGGAGAGCTGCTCGACCAAGAAATGGTCTTCCCGAATCAATTGTTGGTAGCCAGAGTTATTATCCCAATTTCCTTTCTTCTGTGGCTAATGCTATATCAGCGAAAAGCATGTTTCATGTTTTTTACAGTCCAAGGTACTACATTGATGAATCATTTTTTTTTCGTTTTGCAAAGTGTTTGAAGTTATTTTCTTTTCTTTTGTCTTATTTTTCCTTTTTCCTCTCCTTTTTTTTTTTTTTTTAACTTTCTCGTATTTATCATTGGTTTCATCTACCACCAACCTCAATTAACTTGGGTTAAAGGTATTGTTAATGTTGATGTTGATGTTGATGTTGAAAGTGTCTGAAGTTCAGACTCTAATTGTTACCTTTCATTATCATTATGCTGTTGGCAATCATAGATGAAACATCAATTTGATGTATGCCATGATAACTTATTTGTCAGATAGTAATCGACTCTTAGTTACAATGAAAGCGAAGTCATAGTATTCTAGTTCACATGTTAAGGTATGGAGAAAAGAGTGAGCACCCCATAAAAGCATTTCTTCTTACTTAGAAGCGCTAAAAAGATGGCTCACATGTTTATTTGATGTCTCCTAGTTGTCTGTTATTCTTCCAATATGATACTGACTACAACGGACAACACCGGGTAAGGGCTTTTTCCATCCTTGTCAAGGAAGGGATTTAATGGTCAGAAATAGACAAGTAGGCTTTATCAGCCAATATATCCTTATCACTTGATTCTTGTCCAAAATACTTTCCAAACCATACATGGAGTGGATAGTCAGTTGTAGATAGAACTACATCAGCTTCTTTTAAGCAAAAGCAGAACCATATCCTGTGGAAACTGACACACACAAACCTGCCTTATTTCTTCATCTTGTCAATTGGTTGAAGAAATAAGCCATGTTGCCTGTATAAATCTTGTCAAATGTAAGAGAATTGGGGCCTTTCAATATTAGGGAGTGTATTGAGAAGAAAAATCCCATATTCTTAGCATATGAATAGGGATGCAAGGATAGTGAAGAGTGAAAGAATTTGATGGAACCTCAATTTGTATTTATAAGAAATAAGAATTCAAATTCAGAGACCAAGGACACTAAGACAAAATTCCACAATAACAAGTAATGACATTGGCTGCTGAGAATTCTTCAAATACCTCTAGCTCGAGCATCTTCCAATCTTAAACCTCTCCTTGAAGGAAATCGAAAATGAATATAACCAAGGGACTCCACAGTACCCTTTTCCCACTATCCACTACTGAGTACGTTTTTTTTTTTTTCTCTGCCCCCCACATGCTCAACACTGCCTCACCTATATTCTCTCTTCTCTAACAAACTTCTCTCCCACAGACTTCCCAATTTGTTATATTCACTTGGATAAGTGCTCTTCATTATCCACTCCTTCAGTGTTGGATAAGTGCCCTTCCGTATCAGCCCCTATTAAAGGGCGGCCACACATCTCCACTATTGGATCATCACCTATTGGACTCTCCCTCCTTGGCCCAATATTTGTTTCTTTATCTGCGTCATGTTCCTCTGCTATCTCTGTTGCCTTGTCTCTGTTCCTTCTCTTCCTTCTGCTATAAACATTCTTCAGCACCTCACCAGAACTTAATTTGAACAGAAATGAGAATGTGGCTCATGGCCTTTCTAGAAACTTAGATGATAAGATCCTTACAGCATACTACTTTTGATCTTTTTGGACATAGATTGAGTTCCATCTTCTTCTCAGTCTTTGAAGAAATAGAATAGATGTGATATTTACTGTGAAAAGGAACTGGATAACCACCTTCAGCTGATTTAATTTTCCTCTTGCATTTTGTGTTCCTTTTCCCCCCTTCTTTATAGTAGGCTTCCCTGATCATCCTGCTACATACTTTTCCTTCAACAAAATAACCGCATCTTTTTATCCTTATTTTGTCATCAGATGATTTGAAATCTGTCCATTTGACCTTTAACTGGTTAGTTGTTTTGTTGTATTGTTCTGTTGTGTCAAATAGTAAGGAGCCTATGTTGGATTAATGAACTTTATCTGTTTTTTGTTTGATAAAGGATTTCAGCGTACTCATGATTGGTATGAGTCTTGCAATAAAGTTGTAATGTGCTTAAATTTGGTATAATACAGAGCAAGTCATGCGGATTTTGCTGTGCCCTACCAAAAATATATCAAAAGCATCAAGAATCCAGTGACCATCGGGACAAGATTCAAAATGACATTTGAAATGGATGAATCTCCCGAAAGAAGGTCAACTGCAACCCAGTTATAATATTTTAACCATTATCTTCCATGAACTAAAAGAAAAATCTATAGGAATATGACATTCTTCCTGTGTTGCAGGTGCACTAGTGGCATAGTGACTGGAATGAGTGATTTGGATCCCTATAAATGGCCTGAGTCAAAATGGAGGTGCTTGATGGTACATTTGCTTTTTTTTTTCTTTACTAACTACGCAGTATGTTTTGACCTTATATTGTACATTTAGCATTTCTTCTGGATTTTATCTTCACCAACTTTGCCATTGAAATATATGCTTCGTCAACCTTTTATTGATGATGCATTTTCATGTGAGGTTTTTTATTGATATGTTCCTTTTTATCACTTTCTTCTGTAGTTGCAATTCATTGAGAAATGTTAGGATAAGGAATTAATAACTCTCTAATTTTTAGTTACCCTCATCAAACTGAAATTTTGTGAAGCCACTTTATTTGGAACAATTCACTGAGAAATCTAATCCTTTCCCCAAAATTTCTATATATGATACATGCTTGCACAGTATACTGTCTTCATGCATAATATACTACTCTGTTTGGCCAGATTTCACTCTGAATTGTTTTACATGCAATTATCATATCCAGAGAAGAACTTTCATTTAAGCCTGCAATCGAGCTCATCCTACGAAACTAGTGTTTCTTAAATTTTAACACAGTACTGCATCATTTTTTTTAACACAGTACATTAATATAGACCAAATGGTGATAACTTGTTACTTTGATATCCAACAGGTCAGATGGGATGAGGATATTGAGATTAATCATCAAGATAGAGTGTCTCCCTGGGAGGTTGATCCTTCTGCGTCTCTCCCTCCCCTGAGCATTCAATCCTCCAGAAGGCTGAAGAAACTGAGGTCAGGTCTGCAGGCTGCCGCACCCAATCACCTTACCACTGGTATAAATCCCAAATCCTAATGCCGAGATAGCCAAAGAAAAATTAATCAGTAAACTTAAGAGATCCTAATCATCCTCTATTTATTTTTATGGCTTCTCGTTTGTGACAGCAGGAGGCACTGGATTTATGGACTCTGAGGAGTCGGTAAGATCATCCAAGGTCTTGCAAGGTCAAGAAAATACAGGTTTTATGTCACTATATTATGGATGTGACACAGTAACTAAGCAGCCAGAATTTGAGATCAGATCTCCTAGTCATCCTAATCTTGCTTCAACTGGAGTGAGAAAGATTGCTGCTGCTGAGTTTATGAGGGTTCACCCTTCTAGTTATACAGACTTCACGGAAACTAACATGTTTCCAAGGGTCTTGCAAGGTCAAGAAATATGTCCATTTAGATCCCTGACAGGAAAGGTTGATTTGAACTTTGGTTCTTGGGGCAAACCCAATGTCAGTTACACAAATTACAACCTGCATCAGGCAACCAAACCTAACTTTCACTCTTTTGGACCAGAAGTTTTTCAAACTGCATATTTCCCTTATGGTGATATTCACAAAGCTGGTCAAGGTAGCAGCATGTTGTGCTCTAAGCCAACCAATTTCCAACGAGAGAATATCCCATTTAACACTCCTTCCACTCAGTCAGGCATCACAATCCCAAATGAGCAGAAGCTGCCGGACAATATTTCTGGTGCTGCTTCTTTAGGGGCAAACATGAAGATTCCAAATGATGACAATTTCAAGGGGAAGGTAAACGCTTGTAAACTATTTGGATTTCCCTTGTCCGGGGAGACTACCGCCCAAAATTTACAGAACTCTTCTAAAAGAAGCTGCAAAAAGGTGAGCCATGATGATAGCAACAGAGTTATATTGTGAATATGCCTTTTTCTCTTCCTTTGACAATTTGCCCACCCATGTAACATAACACTGAATGAAGGTTCACAAGCAAGGTAGCTTAGTTGGAAGAGCCATTGATCTCTCAAGATTGAGCAGCTACAATGACCTGCTGATTGAACTAGAGAGACTATTTAGCATGGAAGGCCTTCTAATAGATCCTAATAAGGGATGGAGAATCCTCTACACTGACAGTGAAAACGACATTATGGTTGTGGGGGATGATCCGTGGCAGTAAGTAGTCATCTTCCTTAGCTTTTTTATGTTTTAGTTAGTTATCATTGGCCATCATCACCTTATTCTACTCAATTAACTGATGGGACCAATAGAACCTCACAACTGTTCCATCCTATGTAACATAACATTGTAGGTGAAATACACTGAAAAAAATTGCATTTTGCCTTTTGTCTGCAGTGAGTTCTGTGATGTGGTATCCAAGATTCATATACATACACAAGAAGAGGTGGAGAAGATGACAATTGGGATGATGATCAATGATGATAGCCAGAGTTGTTTGGAACAGGCACCAGTGATGGTGGAGGCTTCAAAGTCTTCCTCTGTGGGTCAGCCAGATTCTTCTCCAACAGTGGTTAGAATGTAGTTTCCGAGTCGTCTTAATGTTGTTAGCCCTGTTTCTATGCTATATGATCAATACTACTTTGCACATCTGTTGATACCACAATCAATCATATATTGTCTGGCACTATGTAATGTAATAAACGATTAGCAAGTAACGTAACTCTGGAGTAATAATGGTGGCATCCAATCCAAGATTCCCCTATCCTGGTCATGCTCTAATGAAATTAAACAACTTAGGACCAACCTTGTGTGATTGCAACATATGGTTTTAAAGAACACAATCGCTTCATATAATAATTGAGTTGTACGGTCAAATACCAATATTTCACCCACCAAAAGAAAAATAATATATCACGTCAGTGCTACTGCCTTCTAAACAGAAGCATAGTTGATTTGTAGCTTGCCCTTAAATAAATAAATGTGGATAATTTTAAAAACCCAAGGCGTCCAATTTCAGGAAAACCCAAATGGGACCAGTTAACCATAAAGGAAAGTGTTTGCATCCAAGTTGGAAACTGAAGTTTCCTCACCACATAGTAAGTAGTTACAAGTGACAGATATCATATCTAATGTGCTTCCTCATGCAACCATCCTTTTAAAACCGAGAGAACATACAAACTTGCAAAAAAAAAAAAATTACTTTGGTCTTTAAAGTTTAAACCACTTACTTGAGTACAAAAAAAACCCATTCCATATCCAAAACAATTTTCAAAGTTTTAAACAATTAAACAAAAGCATAATGATTTTACAACATACACCATGCAATAAAATTTATTTCAAGTGGCCTAGATGTGAACGAGTGAAGCTTCTTTTCAATATAATAAGGATCTGAATAGGATGGTACCTTGACATGTCTCCCACCATCGAAGACTAGTTTAAAATCGTTATATTTATATAAATTCAAATCAGTGGTTGAGTTTTTTTTCAATTTTTTTTATTCTCTCTTTTCCTGATATCTCCGTACTTTCCTTACTGAAGCAACAAACCCTCAACTACATACTCCACATACCGTTGTAACCGCCACGAACCAACATACACTGTTGCTAAAGTCAATTTCTGGAAATGACGTTCATTTTTTTCTTTTTCCTTTCCTCTCCCTCTTGCACCCCTTAGAACTCCATGAATTCAAACCTCACACCACCACTAAAATCAATGTATCCTAAGAATCAAACACCACCACCTCCCAGCAAACAAACAAAACACTAGAGAAGAAAAATCAAAGCAACAAACAACTCACAATTTTGCTTTGATTCGCGCACAATTCTTAATGCTTCTTTTTGGGAGTGAACACAACGGCAACACCAATGAGAAACTCAGCACAAGCGGATAGAGGCAGTGGGGTGGAGAGGGGAAAAGTCATGCCGAAAGTGGAGAGGAAGAGGGTCATGGGGGATTGGAAGGAAGTTGGTGGTTCTAACAGAGAAGGTGAAGCATTAGGATTTCAAGGATAAATTGGAAAAGAAAAAAGAAAAGAAAAACAAGATAGCATTATAAACTTTGTTGAAAGAAAACTAACCATAGCCGAATTGGTTTCAAGTAACTTGGCATTTTAATTTTCAAACTTAGAAGATATAATCAACTAAAGACTAAACAAACAACGTTACCGCCCACTTTAGAAGTAAGGTATAATTAGACTAATATAACTTAGCATTTTAATTTTCAACATTAGATGGTATAATTATCACGGCACAGTTGAAATGGCGAAAGTAATGAATATAGAAAAAGGTATAATTAAGACTAAATAATGTTACCACCCTCTTTAGACATCTAAAATTTTGAAAAATTAAGTAAACTTGATCATAGGTTCGAATCTGAAAATAATTTTTTTAAATATGTAAGAATAAAGTTATGTATAATATCTTTCATTTTTACCTTCACATAGTGAGAATCTTCTCAACAATAAGATACGTTAACTTCACAACATAAAATTCTTGCTTCTTCCCTAGCTCCAAAACAGGCCAATAATATACCCATACATTTCCAATTTACTTTTTAACATTTGTCTAACATCTATCCATGGGCAAAAATATGACTATTTCAACTACTTTACTCCAGGTATGCACACTAAATATACAAGAATACAAGAAAAAATATTTATACTCACAAGGAGTAGGTGTGAAAATAGACCAATCTGACATTGGTTTGATTTAAAAATATAAAATCTGGTCTGGACTATTAACTTGTTACAAACTCTTTTTTCAGACTTGATCTAGCGTATTTGAAAGTTTGACTTGACCTACAAACCTATTAAAAAATCTGTCATAAATATAAAAATTTGTAAATCTAAAATTAAATTTATTTTAATATTTCTTACTTTCTCTTTTTTTTCCTTTTTTTTCGTTTTATTATCTTTCTTTCCTTTTTTTTTCTATTATCTCCTTTTCCTTTTTTCTTTTTGTTATCTTTCTTTTCCATTTTTCTTTCTTTCTTCATTTCCATATTTTTTTTCTTTTTTTCTGTTTTAATACCATCGATGCTAAGTCATGGACTGGTTCCTTCAGCCCTTTTTCTATGTGTTGGTGTTCTATATGACCGACATAAGACTCGACTTGTTAGATATTACGGAGGGTTAGTGAGCACCATGCCGAATCTCTCTACCATTTCCTTCTCTTCCACTTTGGCCAATATGAGTTCACCTGGTACTAGCAGCTTTATCGGAGAATTTCCCATCTCAGTGAAGCTGAAGTAGCTACTTTCGAAGTAACAGAAAGAAAAGCAACGTTTTCCTTTCTTTTTTCTATTATCTTCCTTTGTCTTTTTTTTTTACGTTTTCTTTCTCCTTTTTTATGTTTTAATATTTTTCTTTCCCTTTTCTATTCTTTTCATTTAATCATTTCCCTTTTCTTTTTTTTTTGTTTTTTTAAAATAATTATTTTTTCTTTCATTTTCGTTTTTTTATTTTAAAAAAATAATATTTTTGTTTTCCATTTTTTTGGAGATCCAGACAGATATAAGGTATGACAAATTGACACTATATATATATATATATTAAATAGGTAAATCTGACAAATCTGACAGACTTTTTTTAAAATTTGAGTTTGACCTTTTTATTTAAACAAACTTTTCAAAAAAAATCTTAGTTTGACTTTTATAATAAACAAGTCAGGTCAGACCAAAGATCCAAAGACCCCTCATAAACCGTCTAGCCTATGTTCATCCCTATCCATCCCTATCCAGAGGCAACTTTAATGCCTAAAAATATATTACAAATATTGGCAACCATATGTTACAAAATTGGGCGTCTACCTGGATGTGAATAAGATTAAACTATTTTAGATCTTACTATTAAATCTGCTGGCTTAACATTTACAGGTTAGTTACTCTCAGCAGAAACAAAATTGCAGATACATTATTCTTTACAGCACTATAACCAGTATCATCAGTTCCTCGCGGAAAATGGGGGAATAATAGCATGCCCCTGACCTGACCTTTCAGTATGTCATATGACTTGAATATCAAGCATAAAGAATTGGGAATCTTTGCAGCCAACACCCTCACCATCAATGGGGAAATAATACCAAGAGGTGCCTCAGACCACATCATCTTCCATTTCCTGAGGACCAAAAATGCTGCTCAACTTTCTTCAGTTTCTAAAATGTGGCGTTAAGAAGGGCATCTAGAGTTAATACTTAATAGAGACACAAGGTCTAATACCTCTACTCGGAATCTGAATCAATAGGAAGATATGGGCGGGGCCTTACTGAACGTTTTTGGCGGGGAAATGAGAAAGGGCTATCTGATCTTTGCCTACTTGCCTTGTCAGATCTAACATCATTCATACCAAGAAGCAAAGGAGCTGCATATGTAGGAATGATGAGTCAATAAAGCGAGGAGAAAAAAATGCAACATTGCATATAAGAATCACAGGGTTAGAACTTGAACATAGTCAAAACAACCTAGCATATTGTACAAAATGATTTCCCCAGCTAAAAACGTTTTGCTCAAGTGGACAATTAACTTCCTCAGGAAAAAAAAGAGTTTTGAAAGCTTTAGGTTGAGAATAAGTAACAAACCGGCATCTGTCAAAGAATCTCCGGCATCTTCTCTGGGTGTAATTTGCGGTCTGGAATTCAATCCATTTGCAGTGGAAATGTCACCATTACTGCCACTGGCACCACCTCCAAGACTAAGAGAGATCCAATCCTCAGTGAAGACGCCATTTGACACATCTGCATGATCTCTCAGTTCATGCTGCATAGATGATTCGGCTGGTTTTGTAGGGAGAAAAATCTGAAGGGATGGATCTTCTCTTGGAAATGCCAGTGGATTGTCAACCAAGCCACCATTTAAATCATCATCAGGTCGACCTGCTGAGGAATCTGGTACGTGAGTGCTAGATCCCAAAGCAGTATCTGGAGCCAATGTATAACCATTCAGTGATGATGAGCAATTAATATTGCCATGATGCAAATCAATCAATGCGTCTGAAACATCCTCTACTTCAGAACTGAATAATTGGAATCCTGAGACTGCCGAAGTTCCAGACTGCAATGGCCAGAGGGAGGGCATCCCAAAATCATCTTCACTGGGATTATTAAAAACTCCCAAGCTCGGATTTCCACCAGGATTGTGATCTTCCTTATATGGATCAATAATTCCAGGCTGTAGCACTGAGTAAACATCAACTGCATCACTAGTTTGATTATTTTTGTACCCAGTTATAGGAGTAGGAGAAATCAATACATCATTGTCTTCTTCTGAATCACTAAGAATAATAACTTTTGCATCACCAATCGGAGCAGATGCGTTATTAACAGTATATCCATAAGCTGAATCTATATTATTGTTAAACACATAATTCATTTCAATCCCATTGGTAGTAGAATAATCAATATGCTCGCCACCACCCTGATTTACACTAGGATCATCTTCATCCCGGCCACTTCCAGTGTCACTGCTGCTCATTGGAATAATAACATGTTCATGATTTTCAAAATCCTCATTCAATCTATTATTACCAGAAGAGGTGGTTGTGTTCTCAGGTTTGCTGACTTCCCAAACACCGTTACTATTCTTCCTGATGCCAAGTTTTAAGCCAGCAATAGGACTATCTGAAAGACCTTCCTGTTTGAGCTTTAAATTTTCCATGCTCTTGACTTCATCAGTCGAAACAAAGAGGGATCCATCAGGACGGTGCCATTGAGCAAGAGTCCCCAACTCCCGGTGTTCACTTTCATTCTTAGCCTTCACACGCCAACAACCATCAGGCTTCACCTCAACCTCTGCAATCTCTTCACCACAATTTTTCATCTGTGCCAGCATATAAGAAACAATTACTGATTCAACAAACCAGAGTATGAGATTGAAGAGAGAAATAAAGATCAAAGGGGAAAAAACACTACCAGAGTAGTGATGCGATTGAAGTAAGGATCAATGATCATATTCTCCAAAGCATAATTTTTAAGGCATATGGGGCACTGCCACTGCAGAAAGAATTAATGCTTCAACATTTTTTAAAAATAAAAAAGGAAGGTATAAGACAAATCATGCTCAAAATTTTTAGAATCATACCTTCCTTGACCGTTCATTCATTTCCACAAAAACTTCAAGATCAAAACAACCCATGTGAACACAAGGTTTGAATCTCCCTGCAATCTTCATTCTTGAACCACTCATCTATAAATTTCACAAGTGTATAAAATTTATGACCTCAGGAACTGATTTATAAATCTCCATGAGTACTAAAATAATCCAACACATGAAAGCCTTACTGGGCAACGGAGATTGATGCTAAAAGTGTCTGAAACGACTTCCAAATCACTATCACTATCAGCATTATCATTTGCATTTCCACCCCCAACACAACAACAGACACGTGCAAGAGCATCTTCGAAACGCTCACCATCAAACTCCTCTGGAATCATGCTTAGGACCTAGGTAACAGCAAATCATTAATTTTACAGCATTATTGGACAATAAACATCTGTAGTAACATTAAAAGAAGATATAGAATTTACAAAATCAACATGCATGTCGAAGACATTTCAATAAAACTTATATCACATCCTTCATAAATTAAATTTTATATTTCAAAGAGACAAGATATGGACTTTAAAAATCAACATGCATCTCTGGTTGTTTCAATAGTGTAGCCGACTCTAACTGTATTAGAAACCCATAATGGAAATGACAAAAAGAAAAGAGTGATTTCATTGGTTGACTGGAAAAAAAAAAACAAGGAGAAAATGAGATATCCTCCAGGGTTTCCCCTTACAATTATGCTATGACACTGCTCAGTTAACCGAGTGCTGAAAACCTCAATGGCATTCCCTTCTACTCCTCCTAATTAAGCCAAAGTTGTCCTTCCAACTTCTCTAACTAATTATTGATGCTCTACTTTAAGTAACTGTTAACGTTTGGGAATCTCTAATGCAGAGATTTGGTAGCCTTGCTGGTTGCTGCATTTAAGGACCTGATTGTCTTTGGTTGAGGAAAATGTGTTTTGTTTCCATTTTCTATTTCCAGTGATAATTACAAAAAAAATGTCATTTTATTTTCACCATCCTGAACAAATCATTGTAAACATGACGCATATTGAAAAAAGTGACTTTTTTGTAATTTTTTGTGAAAACAGTCAAAACCCAAAATGGAAACAAAACACATCTCCTTAAACCAAACAGAAACTAATGCCCTTTCCTCTGTTTTCTCCCTTGTATTTCTACCTGTTGTAGATGATACCTTATCCTCAACTCCTTGTGCTTTCCTTTGCTTCTATCTACTACAATTTCTTTTTCCATAAAAGAATTTTTTTTAATTAGACAGTGAAGTCTCACTCCCATAAGAATCCATGCACACAACTTCACATTTAAATGGTTGAGAACGGCAAACAAAATTTAGATCACCAACTTAAACATATATGAATCATGGATATAAAATATTAACAATATAACATTTCTGCTTTGTTTGGAAACACCAAAACTTCATCAAAAACAAATTTGGTATGACTAAAAGGAAGCATGATAAAAACAGACGTGCCAAATAAAATAGAGAAACGGAGATCACGATGTTCAAATCTCAAAAATAAGTTAATCCAAAACAAATGTTTGCAATATGTCTTCACTCTTCACCTTATTTGCTAAGCAGAAAACTAGAATTCACATATAAAAACCAAATCAACAAGATTCGTATTTACTTTGGTTAGGAGTTCAGTAGACCCAACCATGCCTTTGTTACATATGTTAAAGGATAATATACATCACAAAAAAATCAAAGCAACAAGCTGATAACTCTAAAGCATGGAACTAAGAAAGCATAAGAAGTCAATGATAAATACAATTCTTATGTCAGAGACAATAACAAGACAGATGCTTTTCACAATAAAAATAAATGCTAAATGCCAAGATCAGCAAGAGCTACAATATCAAGCCATAAGCACTATATAAACAACCCTGTCGCCTCAATTCTTGCCTCGGTCAATAATGTCTTACTTAAAATCGAAAAACAAAGAGAATCACATCAGCATTCCAAGTTTTGCCAAATTTCAGTTTTTTTTTTTTTTTTCAGAAATCAACCAAAAGAGACCAGCATCAGAAACTTTGAACTGACATCATATTTCTATAAGCAGATTAACATCAAACTTAACTATTCCAATAAGCCCAGATTGAAGGAACCAAAAGTCATCCAGAATACTATGCTTAGAAATTAAGCAAGTTTAGAATGTAATCTACCTCTGGCATGCTGAGCCTTTTAACAATACGGACCCCTAAACAGAATATGCGAGCATCACACCCTGTTAAGGAAATCTTATTAATTCCATCCTTTGTATATGGCGTGATCTGACAAAGGAGAAATAAAATAAGAAATTGAATAAAACCAATATGAATGAAATTTAATTAACACTGCTGAAAAGATCGGACTAAAACTAGCACTCGAGCATAAATATCTATATTAGAAAAAAAGCACAAAAAATAAGATAACAGAAATTTCTGAATCGCTATAATCAATAGAAGACAATAAACTCACAACTGGACCAGTGTCACGACCATTAGCCCCAAGCAACTGTGAACCAGGTCTGTTAATTGCACGAACAGGAAGACCTTCACGAATATAGTCAAATCAATGAGGAAAATTCAATCCAACCACAAAATTCATGAATTCTGTGAAGAAATGTTTGATGCTTTACTTACAAAATAGATACTTCTAATTACACATTATAATATGATATGCTGATGTGCAAACTAAAATAAGACCCATAACATGAAACAAAATTCTCAAAAGGAAACTAAAAAAGTGAGAAGATCACAACTTGTAACATACCATTGACCTTTAGATCTGCAAATTGTGGCCATTGCATCCTGAATGAAACCTTGTCATTCAAAAGCATACACCAAACCTAGATATGAAACAATTGGCTTACATTAATACCTGGATAGAAAGTTATGCATTAAACTACTAGCTACTAAACCAAACCAACCTGAACATCATATTCTGATTTTGATACCAACTCCTTGTTTACTCTTGTGAGTTGAAACGTTCTTTCCACACTCTGTACCGGATTGGTTCTGAACAATTCAAATGGCAATATAGTTAAATCATTCAAGCAGAAAGTTACATTAAAAATTGGGTTAAAGCAACAGTAAACGATAAATACGTGATGGATTTGAGAATGATTTAAGAAAACATGAGACAATAAAAGGTAACACTTGAATAAAGAGGGGAGAAATTTAGTTCCAAAAGACTAATATCTTGAGAGAATTTTCACCTCAGAAAAAAAAAAATTTAACACCCAAACAATTTTACTTCAAACAATGTAAATAAGAAATAGCACAATACTGGTATCCCTTTCAAATAGCACAATGTAGAGCATATATAGAAAGAAACCAAAAAACTATACACAATGCATATGAACTTCTATTAAAAGAAAGGAAATCGATATCATGAACCCAGTTATACAATGTCAAACTATGTCTAAACTTCAAAAAATCCGCAAATGTACTCTTACCCATCGGTGGGAATATTGGTTGTGGTCAACTTCACTGGAAACAAAAGGTGTGTCACTGACACATAAAACCTGTAACATAAAGAAGAGCAAAATATACAAATTTGAATGATGGGTTAAAGAGAATGGTAATAATAAATGCATAAGAAGTTTCCTTCAATTACAAGAGAATATAACAGATAAAAAGAGGAAGAAATCGTCCAAGACAACAAACATGGCATTCATCAGAGAATCATAATCATGCCCTCAAAATGAAAATGTTCCTACAAAAATAAAAAGCCTAGTGATGATAATTAGAATCTCTATTCGTAATTAGAAGACATAAAAATGTTATCAGAGAAAAATAAAATACATAAATTGACTGCCTCTACAACTATCAACATGCCACGAAAAGAAACCATCAACAATGAAGTTACCACAATACATGTTATCATCTCATAAGTTCAGCTAATTCCACCAATACAGAATATCATAGATAACAAATTGGGGAAAAAAACAAATAATTTTGACCAACACAAATACACAAGCCCTTGAGAACACAAAAAAAAAAAAAAAAAAAAAAAAACAAAAATGGGACTTGAAGTAAGGATAAAAAATATTCAGCACTGAATGTGGAAGAAAAAAGTTCTGAACAATTTATTTCACCCCATCTACTAAAATATGAAGGGAACACAACATACGGGTCTGCCCGATCGAGTCGACATATTTCACAGTAGAATTTATCAGGAACGGGTGGGATTCCATCCATAGGTTTCTCTGGAATAATAACACAGTTGATGTGCTGCGACACATGGCATCTTGTATCTTCACACTGCAATTAGACGAGAAGAACAAAATGTCTTTATTAACAAACATAAGTTGTCACAAGATATCATGAGGATAGAAGACATATAAATTTAATATTACACCTTGACCAATGGCTCTGTATCCAATACATTTCCACAGAGACAGCGAATCTTCGTATCTGATTGAAAGGAATTGTCAATTTCACCTTTAATTCTCCCATTACTGCTATCCAAGGCACCCTGTCCCTTTGATGCTAGATCAATGGCCCCAGATACCTGCAACTTTCTGGGCAAAAAGAAAACACAAGTCATGAAAGAAAAAAAATAAACCAAGGAGATTATAGCATATACCAGTATAATCAACTTAAAGCAAACACAGAAACAAATCAAATCATGTGTGAACTACGAACTGATTTACAAATTTTCAGCCTTTAAATTTATCCGAAGCTTACCAAAGCTAGATAAAGAAAATATCACCAAGTGTTGTGTCTGACACTTACCTATACGTGTCATCCACTAATTTGGCCACTTGTTGTTTTCCAACAGCATTCTTCTTGGTCCACAATTTGGAAACTGGGAAAAAGTAACAAGCTGTAAGCTTAGTTTAAAGGAAAACAGGCGGAGGAACATTAGAAAGGCAACTTCGCATATTAAAATCACAAAAATAAATTATATGCATAATTAATAAAAAATCCTAAATTCATATTTAATGAACTATGCCTTAATAGAAGTTGCCACCACTCCAAAGTTCAAACCAGTGCTTTAAAACTTGGCTTAGACCAGCCAGTTCAAGCCTTGAATCAGATCAAAAAATGTAATTAAACCCGAAAAAACTTATTTGACTTGGCTGGTTTGCAGCACGCCCAGAGAACTGGTAAGTTTTCCAAACCATCCACCCCTCACATTCAGTAAGGCGGTGAGCCATCACCCAACCCTTGCCAGTGGCTAGCTTGTTGCCTTGTGCGCATCAGTGTGCAAGGCAGAGACAATGTAAAGCAAGGAAAAAGATAGAGACAGATAGAGAAATTAGAAATGAGAAATTGACAGGAATTAAAAATGAAACTGAACAGTTTCATTAAACAGCTAAAATAGGAGAATTAGTCCTCCTCCAAGGTTCCCCCTTTTCTTACCAAAATATCTCTCTGAATGCCTTCTCTCCTTATTCCCCCTAATTATCCCATTGGTACCCTCTAACTAACTCACTCGTTTTAACTGTCCCTAAGTTTTTCTTCCCTTCTATCCTAATAATATCCCTCCAATAAAAGTCAACCATCCTTGAGTTGAAATTCTGGAAACTAGGAACAGATCATATATAGACCCTCCTTAAGTAACCCCCTTCAGTGGCTAGATAACCACTTGGTTGTGAGCCTAATCAATGTGGTCCACTGATGAGCAATTGAATAAAATCCCAGCACATTGCTGGTTGAGATAGTGGAGAATCAGCTTCTGAATTGAGCTTGGCAATAACCCCTCTTTCTTCATGAATCCTGTAATTAAAACCAATTTGGGTCTGGCCTATTAGGTAAAAAATTATGGCCAGTTTGCAGAACTCCAGTTCTGCCCCCTCCTATTTCTCCCTCTCCCTGAATATGTCCATCCCCCTAAAACAGACCTAAATGGCGTTGTTTCATGGCTAAAATAGTTTTTTGCAACCCACACCAATAGTGCCCACTCCAGCGACAACTTTCCACAATTTAGTCCATATCACAACCATGACAACTGCTACTTCAAACTGCGCTGCTATTCAACTTCTGTGGCATGCTCCAGCCACTCAATGAAGCAATTCCACAATAGAGCCGCTATTTGGCACTGTTGACAACTACGGTTGACCAGTGTAACCCTTTGAGCTAGAAGTTCAACTGAGTTGATGACTGATCGGAATTTCAAAAATGTGCTCTAACCATGCATAGTATGACAAGCCATAAAAGGAAATTTGCCGTACAAACACTAAACCGAGTGAAAAGAAACAGCCCAACCACATCAGATTAAGAAGGAAAGTTTATTATAAAGTGAAATAAAAAATCACTGCATTTTCCAAGGATTTCTATCTAACTTGAATAGAAGAAAATTAATACATTAAAACATATACAACAATTAACAGCTGCAATGATATATTGACAGACAAATACAACATTTGAGGCATCTGTATGTTCTAGAGTTTGGTTAATAACAATATTATTCAAATATACTAAGCTTTGTCACAACCCAAACAGAAACATTAAAAAATACGGCAGAATTACAACTAAAGGTTGAGTCTTTGTGTCTGTCTGCATGGTTGTTAGTATCAGACGATTCCCATTACGATGCAATTCCAGAGGCTATCGATACGAATCAGATGGTGTCTCGTTTTTGTTCCTGAATCGCTGTATCGGACATGAAACATGGTTGACTCACGATTTGCAGATGAATTGCGCGATTCTTCACTCGCAACTGACCAAGCTGGTCGAGCTCCAAAATGGATCAGGTCATGCGCCACCCAATTCGGGAAAACCCTAACAACAAAAACAAAAACAAAAAGAGAAAGGAAGCAGGAATGAGCCGATTGCTTCCCTGTCAATTGAATCCTCAATGACCCATACCGTAAGTTCCATCGTTCTCAGCAGCTCACTCTTCATTCACGTTCTTCTTTCCTATGTTCCCCCCAAACATTTTTCTTTGTTCCTTGGTCTTCTAAACACATGATGGCGATGGAATGGTGGTCCCCTATCTCCCGAAAATGAGTGGTGGTTCCCATTCTTTATTTTATTGAGCTGCTGGTTGCCTGGTCCCCCTTTTTTCTACACGTTTTCTGCTGTTGGTTGCCCTGTTTGGCTGCTCATTGGCTGCACATTTGGAGAGCTGATGGTTTTCTTTTTCTATTGTTGAATTGCCCTTTGTTTAGTTATTTGACATCAAATATTTTTTTTTATCAGCAAAAATATATATAATGATATAGAATAGAGCAGTACAAGAAGTACTGATAAGTTTACAGCCTAGCAAGAACAGAAACAGAACAAAGGTGGCTTAATGCCTAGAGAAGCATGAGAAAGACACCTACGTTCTGACTATGTACTAGATACTAATCCACCCAAAAAATAAATGTACAAATTAGGACCTCCCCTAGGTACCAAAACATTCCCTCAAATTTAGTCAAATCCTAATTCCAAATTTCTGAGCGATGACCAACAGAAAAAAATATCATCCTCCATCAACTTCTGGCCGTTGAACGCTTCATTGTGGAAGATAATTCTGTTCCTATGATGCCAGATACACCAATTCAGAGCCACCCACCAAGTCTGCCATCTCTTTAACTTGAGTCCTTTTTTAAGGAAAAAAGACTGTTGACAGAAATGGTCTTTCGGGATAATAGAGAATGCCCCAACCATGTTCACCCAGGACATATATTCCCACCACAGCGGCAGAATCTTCTCACATCTGAAAAATAAGTGAGAGGCATCCTCCGCATGACAGCTACAAAAAGGGCAATTAATGTCGCTAATTTCCACATTTCTTCTTGTCAAATTAGTCTTAGTGGGCAGTCTGTCCCACAACAGTCTCCAAGTAAAGCATGAGGCTTTGGAAGGAACCTTCAATTTCCAAAGTTCCTTGAAAATTTCATCCTGGTTGTGACATAGATCGTCCCTGTTGAGTGACTTATATGCGCTTTCCACTGTATATAACCCACATGTATTTCCCTCCCATAGCCAAGAATCAGGTATTTGCCCTTGTGCCCCATTCACCGACTGTATATCCTCCAGAAATTTCATTGCCACTTCTATTTCACCCTCCATGAACAGCCGACGCCATCGAAACTGCCATTCCCAGCCATCCTGACCTGTTGTTCCCATTTGCTGAATGTAGTGGTGCTGCTCTTTGGAATTCTGATACATTCTGGGATATTTTACCATCAAAGGCACCTTATCCACTACCCACCCATCTTCCCAAAAGAGCACCTTGGACCCACAGCCCAGCTTCCAACTTAATTTTCTAGTAAACCAGCTCCCTTCACCATTGAGACTACCTACAGCAATTAAATCCCTCCACCATATAGATTCTTTGGCAGACCTCCTAGGCTCATCCAGATTTCTCCAACCTCCATAATTTGATTCCAATATTTGTGCCCACAATTCATTCGTATGGTGAAATAAATTCCAACGCCACCTCCCCAACAAAGCCTGATTAAACTTCAGGAGATCCTTAATACCCAAGCCCCCCCTTTCCTTCGATAGACACAAAGAATCCCAGCTGATCCATGGGATTTTCTTCTGGTCCATGCTGCCACCCCATAAAAAACTCCTCTCTAACCTCTCCAATTTGGTCACAACTTTCAATGGCACCCTGAAAAAAGAAAAGAAAAATATAGGGAGTGAATTAAGGACCGATTTAATCAAGGTCACCCTTCCGCCGAAAGATAAGAATTTTTGTTTCCATTTGGACAATTTTCTCTCACATTTCCTAATTATAGGATCCCAAGTCTCACATTGCCTCGGATTTGCCCCAATTGGAACACCCAAATACGGAAAAGGTACTGTCAACACCCTGCAGTTGAGAAGGTTGGCAGCTGAGTTAATCCACTGCTCATTTTTCCCAAACGCTCCAAATCTGCATTTATTACAGTTTATCCTCAGTCCAGCAACCATCTCAAAACTTCTCAGCATCACTTTGATAATTTTGACATTTTCCAACGTTGCTGCCCCGAAGAAAATCGTATCATCAACGTACTGAAGTAGACTAATATCAACTTGGCTCCTCCCCACCTTGAAGCTGTTATACAGATTTTTCATTTGGGCTTCTCTCATGAGTCCGATTAGGCCTTCCGCTACAATATTGAACAAAAAAGGGGCGAGGGGGTCCCCTTGTCTAAGACCTCTCTGAGGAACAAACTCGGCTGTTGGGCTTCCGTTTACCAAAATAGATATAGAGGCAGATTTTAAGCACCCTTCAATCCAAGATATCCATTTACTGCAAAAACCCATCCTTTTCATCATGTACATAAGAAATTCCCAATTTACCGAGTCGTAAGCTTTTTCATAGTCCACTTTGAATATCAAACAGCTCTTATTACATCTTTTTGCCTCCTCAACAACCTCGTTTGCAATGACCACACTATGTAATAGTTGACGCCCTTCAATAAAAGCAGATTGGCGGTCATCGATAATGATTGGCATCACCTTCTTCAATCTTGATGCCAACACCTTAGCGACAATCTTGTAAACACAGCCTATTAAAGAAATAGGTCTGTATTCATTAAGATTCTGAGGGTCGTGTACCTTAGGAATCAATGTTAAGAATGAAGCATTCCCACCCTTAGGAAAAATTCCATTTACATAGAATTCATCCATGAAGCGAAGTAGGTCAGGTTTCATGATAGGCCAAAATTTCTTGATGAATTTGAAGTTCAAGCCATCCGGACCAGGGCTCTTCTCGCTGCCACAACTCCACACCGCTTCTTTCACTTCAGTTTCACTAAATCTCCCCACCAGAAGATTGTTATGGTGCTGTTCCAGCTCCCTAAATTTAACACCATCTAATTTAGGCCTAACCAGATCAGATTCTTCATATTTTTTCTTGAAAAAGAGTCTAATTTCCTCCTTCACCCTGCTTGGTTCCTCAATCCAGCACCCACCAGCAAACACACCATTCACCATGTTCTTCCTGCGATTCCAATTTACTGTCCAGTGGAAAAAGCGGGAATTACAGTCCCCTTCTTTGATCCATCTGGATCTAGCTTTTTGTCTCAACATTGACGCATTTGCCTTTGCTGCAGACCACAAATCCTCCTGCAATTGCTTCCTCTTTTTAATCTCAGCCTCAGTCAATTGTCTGTAATCAGTTTCAACTTCTAGCTTATTGATCTCCGCTTCTATGCTTGTTATCCTCTGCTGAATGTCACCGAAATGGGCTTTGTTCCATGCTTTTAGTTTCTGTTTAAGGCTCTTTATCTTTTCTTTTAACATATAACCCCCCCACCACCCAAAGCCCAAATTTGTATTCCAGGTCTCAATAACAATCTTCCTGAAATTAGTATCAGCCAGCCAGCAATCTAGGATCCGGAACGGTTTCAGGCCCCAGTGAACTATAGAGGATTTAAGCAGTATTGGACAATGGTCAGAGAAATTGTGATCCAATGTAAATTGAGTGCTACCCTGCCATAATGTCAACCAATCTGCAGAAACCAGTGCTCTATCCAATCTACTCTTAGCTGTTCCATTCGGTCTATACCAGGTGAATTTTCTCCCAGCCCGAGGCACCTCCTCCACATCTAAATCCTCAATCCATTCATTAAACTCCTTTACAATACCTTCATCCAGCGGCCTTTGACTTGTACCCAATCGTTCAGATGGTCTTCTAATGTTGTTAAAATCGCCAATTATGCACCATAGACCTCCCAAATTGGCTCTCCTTAATACTCTAATATCCTCCCAAAAGGCTCTTTCCAAGGCTGATTCACATGGTGAGTCTACATCGATAATAGTAACTTTCCTATTCTCTGTTACCCAAGACCCTTCCAGATAGATGAAACCACTTCCAGTCACCTTTTTTTGCAATTTAAATGATTCCTTATTCCAGATACGTAATAAACCCACAGCTTTGTTACATTCAGGCGAACATTCCCATGTAGCAGTAGAATCCCCCCACAGAGCCTGGCATAACACCTTGTCAATAATTTCTTTTTTTGTCTCCTGTAAACATAGCATATCAGTTTTTTCTTTGCACACTATTTTCCTTATAGAGCTCCACTTTACACCCCTCCCCAGACCCCTAATATTGTAAGACAAGATCTTCATAAAAGTAAAACACCGTTACTGTTTCCCAGCCTCAAAGCCTCTCCCAAATATCTTTCTTCCAATAGCATGAATTTATTGGCCACTTCCTCTTGATTATTGCAGGAAACGCCTAGTTGTTTTGCCAAGGTCCAATTCTCAACAACAAGTTTTGCATTGGCTAAGGAACTCGACGCAAACAGAGAGCCCATGTTGACATTATTATTGTAGTCATCCGCCCACACAGCAAATTCCTTTAAACCACTACCTCCCAGCCTTTTTGGAGGTGTCTCCTGGGTATAAATAACAACCTCCTTACCTTTGTCTTTGTTCAGCTGCTTTTTGGATACATCACGTTGGACCTGAATGTTGTTGGGTTCATTCTCCTTTTTGCACCCCCTGCTCCTTGCATAGACCTTCCACTGAGGATCAGGCCCAATCACCATTGGGCCCAAAGGAGTGCTACTGTCTTTTATTCATTAATTATTTTCCACTATAATGGGGCCCTCATCACCATCAGCCTCTTCTCTCTCCACCGTACCAGCACGTGACATGTTCCCTTCTAGTTCAAAATGTTGACATAAAAGTTGACCCATCTGCACCCCACTTTTTGTTTTACAGCAGTTTTCTAAATTTGACTCCCTCCGCTCACCATCATAGACAAGCCTCGCACCAGCGACTCCATCCTCGTTCTCTGCCTTCCCTAGGCTTTGAGCAATCTCTGCAATGTTACTGTTGTCACTTTCACCACAGGACCCATTGGGGTTAGGTGACAAGGAACCGCCGAAAGAACCCTGCCCAACATCACTTTTGTCACAACTTTTGTCAGTACCATGTTTATTGACCAGTGGGTAATGCCGAGCACCATGCCCATCGTGTAAAGGCGACTCACCCCCAAGTATTCTGACATCAGAACCGTCGCGTAACACCGCTATGGTTGCCGCCAGGAGTTGTACGACAATATGACCCACCGGCAACTTACGCGCGTCCACTGTGATGCATCTGGGGGCTGTGCGGCAGGTAAGAGGCCCTCCAGCGGCTCACTCAGGTCCACCACGCTCTCGTCCGAAGAGATATCATCGGAAGATCCATCGGAGTTCACCAGATGGCACCTGCATCTCCCGTGATAGTTGCTGGTATCTTCGACGATATTTATCGTGAAGTCGATCCCGTTTATGTGCGCTAGAATATTGTGCTGAATGACAGGTTGCCAAGGAGTTTTGATGAGCACACGAACCCTATCAAGACGGAGGAGATCATCTGTGTCATCGTCCAACTCCACCACTTCGCCTATGCCGGCCACTATTTTTGTGATATTGCCTGAGTCCCACGCGTGAAGCGGAATTCCCCAACAGAGCACCCAAACCAGCCTGAAGCCAAATCTCATAGTTGGTTTCCATTTTTCCAAGGAATGGAACATGGACAAGCCCAAAGTCTCTTCCTCACGACATAACTCCTCAACTTTTAGGTCGGACGGGCCCACGAGCAACACCATGTCGTCGCCGATATATTTTGGCTTTATATCCTCCCCACCATCCCATAGAAATTCCTCTTCCAGTCTATCGAACATATTTAGTTTTCTTAATCTACCAACCCACGTATTGGTAAGCCACTTCTTATTTTCCATGCAGATGGATAGGCGGATTGACGAAAATGATGGTTTTGATGATCCCACTGTTGTTTTTGGGAACCATGTCTTCTTCACCAGACCGCTGGATGCCGCGACCGCGTTCGCATAGGACCCCTTTTGCGCTGGTCGTAAAGGGAATGGGTTCCGTTGAGCTCCGATAATATGTATGAATGTTTTCATTTCTCATATATTTCTTTATGTTAAAATCCTCCTAGAGTGTTAATATATGTCTTAAATATATATATATATATATATTCTCCTTTTTTTTAATGATCATGAATCTTACAATTCACAATATGATACAATTCACGATTCGGAAAATCGACATTTCAATGCATGGTTTGTATCTCAATTCAACCACCTTGTATGTATGTCATGGAGAAAGTACAATCATACCTTGGTCCTCTGAGAGAATAGCTAAAATCCTATCAACAAGATCCTACAGAAAATGAAGCAATTCATTATTCATATTATTATATTGTCCTAAAACTCAAAAAAGATAGAATGGAGTTAAGCATTAAAAAATAATTACTATTGCACAAGTTACAACAATCATGAAAGTATATGCCACTCATAATATCCATCTTTTCCAAGCATTTCAGTCTCATATTCTTGATTACTAGGAGACTTAAAGTCTAAGCCATGCAACCTAAATACAGCAATTCAAATTGCATGTAATCTAGTGGGAATCATACAAAAAATAACAAGTAATCAGCCAACAAACACCATTCAATGATGCCAATTACGGTTGCATTCAGGTTCCAAAGAAAAATCATAAAATTGAAGATACATAGTCAGTAATTGTTTTCTTTCCTCACCTGCTTCTTTCCCTGTTTTGAAAGTCCCAAATGAGTGAGCACGTCTTTGAGCTCTTTTATACGGAAATATTGCAATTTTTCCTACAAGAAAAGTCACTAGATAAGTAAAGTAGAACAGCATAGCCAATGGTTAATATTACACAGCATAAACTCAAGACAAAAAATGAGTAAAACCTCTCCCTGCACCGCTGGACCCCTGGTTAACAATGATCATGATAAATAAACCAAACTAAACAAAAACTGTCAATTCCAATCAATGAATAAAGCACAAACTAAGCTTGCCAGAGAAATTTATAATACCTATGCATGTAAATCAAATTTAAAAATTTTAAAGCAATAAATTTCGTTGCCCCCTCTTAGTCACCATTCTAAACCTTATACTGCCAATTACCACGAAAATCAAAACTGTATTCTGCATTAACAATTTAACGACAAACCAAACTAACACAATTTACAAATAAAACAAAAAGGAAAATGTAAACAAGCAATCCAATGAGTTAGGCACCACTAAACCAAAAACAAAAATTAAAAAAGCATGAATATACCTTGCAACTGGCTACCAAATCCATTTTGCACAGAATCTTCAGCAAAAACGAAGAGAAATCTGCAAGCAAGGGCCCCGGAAGCTAGCGCATGCCGCCTCCAGCAGCGATCAATCTACTCAAATTAAGTAAAACAAGCAAAACAAAAGCAACTGGTACAATTTAGATGATGAATTGAAAAAATTAGGAGTAAAACTCATATCTAAGGGCGAGGGGGGGAAATTAAGCACAAATTAAAATGCTAATCATCGAAACAAATCGAAATCTGTCGCAAAACAAGCAAAAAAAGGAAAAGGTAGTGACGATTAGGGTTTTGGGAGCTTACTTGCGCGTTGGTGTGCGTTTCTGTTTGAGCCAAAACGAAACCTACACTTCAAGCTTCGGACTTGTCGCCGATATCCAATCCGATTTTCTTAACGGGAACACGTCCGGGCTAGGTTTCAGTACGCTCGCGTCTAAGTTCAATGGACACAAATCGTTTCCTTGTTTCTGCAAGTTCCTCTTCTTTGCCACAATTTATTAAGGGTTTCACCATGGTGACATTGGACTCCTTTAATTACCCACATTTAAAAAAAAAAAGTAATTATGCCCAAAATGGTAATTTTAATTTTTTATATTTTATTTATTGGGTGTCTCCATACTTTGTATTTGTTACCTAGACTGTGAATTACTATTATTAAAAAAATCAATATTTTTATAACATTTTAGAAATGTAATTATAAAATTTACAATAAACTTTCACATTAATTTGGGGACAAGGATTTTTGGATTGTTTCTCAAATTAACTTATAAGATAATAAAATGTCTTTTCAAACACATTCTAATGTCAATATCTACACATGTATATGAGTTTTAGGTATAATTTTTTTGAAAAAATATAGATATGGAAACAAGTATTTCCTCCCACAAATGAATAATCAATATTCGAATCCTTGTTCTCAAATTTAATGTTTAATAGTATCTATTGTCCTTGAAGAAAAATATTTGTGAGAACAAAAAAAAAATGTTATCTTACTTAGATTACATTCACTGTCTTCCTAATAATAAATTATACCAAAATAAAATTGATTGTAGTTATTCATATTCAAAAAATGAAATAACAATAGAAAACAAGTGAAACACAAAACCAAGTCATATTTGTATTTATTTTCCTTCAAATGAACATGTGTATTTATTTTTTAAAGGCAAAACATGATGTTAAAAAAATCAAGGATAAAATATATTATTATCCCATGTATTTCAAAATTCCGCTTTAATCCCTTTATAAATATAATACATTTTTACTCCATGTGTTTTAATAAATAAAAAAACATGCTTTTAATTTCTATAAAGGGACTAAAAAATTATGTCACTTTTGGTAAATATAATAACTAAAAATGTATTAAATTTTATAAGGACTATAATTGGTTTTTTTTAATACTTGAGAGACATAAATATGAAAAATACTTCTTCCCCCTTTCAAAAGGATTGGAATGTGAAAAATAATTTGAAGAATCATTTATTAGGTGAATTATGGATATCTCTAACCAATAGTCAATGAATAATCTATCAATATATTGCGATTCATTCAACAAACATGTTCAACAAATACTCTTATATACATGTAAACTTGGATTGTGATAACTTATGTGTGAATCTCCAAAACATTATTCCTAAGAAATGAAAGTGCTATATTATTATAGTAATAATTATTGTTTTTGTTTTTTTAGATCAAGTATGCTCAAGTTAACATATGTCTAATCCGCCTAAATGTCAATTTTTTTCTCTACATTAGATTGACCTTAGATACTTATAACTTTAGGCTCTGTTTTTTTCTTCTGCTGAGGCTTTATTTGATAAAATGGGAAGAAATAACTAAGAAATGGGGGGAAAAGTTATATAAAAAATGTTAAATTTAAATTTTATATTTAACAAATAAGATAAATCCATTTAAAACAAGATTTTTAAAAACATTAATATGATATAAAATAAAGATATGACATGAACATAAAAATATGAAGAATTTTGAAAATTATAAGACATGATATGAGTATAGCATAATGCATAAATTAATACTTCAAAAATTCTTATAAATTATTTATAAATAAAAAATTATAATATTTAATTATTGTGATATTTCTATTTATATTGATATAACTGTTTAAAATATATTTTTTATAAAACATACCTAAAAATTCAAAATATTTACAAAATATATTATAGAATTACATATTTGAAAAAAAATAAGGATATAATATGATTGATATTTTAAAATGCCCATACTCCACTGACAAGATGTAACTCGTTTTCACTTTTGAATAAGAAATTGATAAATATGTAATTAAAATACAAATATATAATCTTTGGTCGTTATTACTTTGTGACTTAAAAATAAGTCACACTGATATGGCTTATATATTAACCAATCATGCAATGTCACTAGCGTACATTGCCACCTCAAACAACTCAGTTTAATTTTTAGTTTTTGCAATTAAATTCTAAGGATCTTTTTGTAAATTTGCTATCTTTATTTTATTTTAAATTTTTTTTTATAAAAGACATTTTTATCCCTAATTCTAAACCTAGTCTCCCCTTCCATGCGTATCACTTTTTCCCACCTCATCGATCAGAAGAACACTGACTCCACCATCGTCAAGCAAAAGAGCACTTTCTCTGCACTGCTTCCTGTGCCATGTCTCCAACCTGGTCATCAACCGTTATCAAGTAAAAGAGACATTGTCAAACAAAAGTCTTAAGCTTTTTTGAAAGATAGAAGAGATAAGAATCCTCATCATTCTCGAATTCGATTCTGCAACTTCTCTTCATTCTTGAATTAAATCCCTAACAACGTATTTTCAATTTTTATTGTTCGTCTATATCAAATCTTAATCCCTAATGTTGATCTCGAGATGGACATAGAATGGGTAACTAGTTTTTATTTCTTTGCCTGGGGGTACCTTTATCTTTCGGCATATTTTGTTAGAAACTATCGTTTGATACAACTTCACATGGTTGGTGTAATTATGTTGGTACATGTATGCGCTGGTGGGTACAGTACTCTTGAATTGCTCACATTTAATTACACTCCAGTCTTATGCATATGCTTTTGTAGTGTTCTATGAACAATTTGGTTGTGCCTGCTTTGTTTTGTTGTTGCCTGTGATCCATTATCATATATGTCTTCATTTTTTCATGTTCTATGAACAATTGTGTCATTAGCATATAGTTCATGGCATGTCTCCTAACTACCTTGTTCTATATTTTCACATACTTACAAAATAGTAGGCCAGATAACAAACATATGTAGGCAATATTCATGAATTAGGAATAGTTCCATGCCTGAAGAGTTCAGTGGGATTTTCCAATCTAAATGGCAATAGGTATCTAGTTCAACATTAAATTTCAATCATGCATTTAGGTTTCTTTTTTTCTTCTTCTTCTTCTTATAAGAGCCTAAAATTTAAGAATAGGCTAGAGATAGTGGTATCTTAACAACATAAGATAATCTAGAAACCCTACTTAGTAAAAGTGTAATTAATTCACATTAAACTAGCCTTTGGTTAAAGGCCTAGGCCACAAATGCAGTTTCATGAGTAAACATCATTTGAATATTCTTCCTTGAGTTGAATTCACTCTATAATTCATTGGACTCTATAATTGGTTATTTAACCTCCAATAAAGGATTTTCGCATGAGATAATCAAAATAATATTTGATATATTAAAAAAATCTTTTAAAAGCCAGACTAGGCCAACCAATCAGGTAGAAGTGGTGAAACCATGACCCTACTATGTCTCTTATCTGAATATTATCCAATTCAATCATGAATTTATGATTATCCAATATAGTGAATACAAATCTAATGAACTTTAATTTCATTAGAAGAAAACGTACAAATTCTATTAAAAATAAGGGTATAAATCATCAAATGCACAACTTTCTTTATAAAATCCTCTTGATGATGTGCTTTATCTATATTCACTATTCAATGCATTTATAACAATACATATCACTAATGGTAGTACAAATAAATGTATATACTTTCAAATCTTAGATAAGAGGTGTATAATGATTACTTAGATAAGAGGACTTATATATCCTTGATTGTCTTGCTCACTCCTCTTTGGACGTGTAAGGGTTGCAGTTACCACTAATACTTCTTTTCCTCTTATATAATGATACTAGTTTACCTTTATTAGAAATTTTAGTTGGTTTCAGTCACTAATACCTTACTGTCAATTGTTATTGTAGCTATTATGCTAGAGGTCAGTTTTAATTAGATAGTTTGTTACTGTAGGAACTTTGTTATGCTAGATGTCAACTGTCAACGTCTAGTTAGTTATTATGTATTTTCAGTTGTAATAGTTGAAGTGAAGTGCATGTACAACTTCAGTTTGAAGCTTTAGGTGTTCCATATCCCTGAATTTTGGGTTTGTCTAACTAAACCCTACAGTCTAACTCATGAGATGAGTGAGGATTTCCCAAACTTTTATAAGCTCTACTTTGGTCATATCTATAGTTGATGTAAGATGTCAACACACACAC
Source organism: Glycine tomentella (assembly GCA_007407185.1). Classification (NCBI taxonomy): domain Eukaryota; kingdom Viridiplantae; phylum Streptophyta; class Magnoliopsida; order Fabales; family Fabaceae; genus Glycine; species Glycine tomentella. The sequence continues at coordinate 825,466 of PYAF01000845.1, forward strand.
ACATATCCTAGCCTACATCAAAGACTTCACTTCTGTAAATTTCACATCCTACTCAATAGAATTTCTTTTAGATTCTCAAGATTTTCATTCATTTTCTTAGGACATTAATCTTCAATAAAATATAATTTAATACAACATGCATAATAAGTAACCTATCATTCAACTTCATAATAAAGCAAACCACAACCAATCAATTGTGTATAACTAATAACCAAATCTTGTGAGTTTTGAAACTAGCAAACAGGATAAACAATAAATTTTTCAGAATAAGCCTTTGCTTACATTGACTTCGAATAGGTTATTTTGGTATGTCTGGAATACAATGATTACTTTAGCTGATGTTAAAACACCATTATCATGAATAAAGTGGTATGTTAGTTTGATGTTAATTTGTAATTCAATTTTTCTTATCTTTTTCCACTTGAGGATGTCTTATCTCTTTCTTTATTTATAGGTTGCTTTTTTTTAGCTCTACCTAGTTACCTCCCTACTTTTTTCCTATACAAATAATGAATTGAATGATATTTTGACTATGGAATAGAATATATGCATGAAAGAACCTATCTTACCATGAGAAGTGATTGTATTGTTATTTTACTTTAAGAATATATCTTGTATTTGACCATCTGCTTTATCATTTCCCCCTAATAAGATAGAAAAATGTACCATCAAGAATCAATTGTTTTTCTTAAGAGTTATTTAGTCAAAAACTTTGTGCTAGGTGAGGTGCCAACATTATTGCTCCTAAGAATGCTAGCAAAAAATAATTGTGTTCTCATGAAAATTTTGACAAACTTTTCTGCCTTGTTAGAAACATAAGTACAAAATATTTGTGTATTTTTTAAAAACTTATTGGATTGACCCCATAAATATCAAAGAGAAGTTGCAGTTGGTGCATTGTCAAAATTTGTTTAGTGCGTATAGAATGATACTTTGAATAAGTTGTCTTCCATTGATGCTGCAATATTTTAATAATGGCTAATTTGCTTTATCTCTTTTAGTGTTTTTTCCAAAAATTAAAAATTATTTGCTTATAGGTTTAGATTCAACTTATTCAAGATGAAAAAAAAATTGAAATAAGGAAGTTTTACACCAAATAAAATGTTAAATTATTTCATAAATATAACTCATATTATTGTAACTCCTTTGTAGTCTATTGCTTCATAACCCCATAGCAAATGTTTATAATTTATTTATTTACATGGAATCTATTTATTTTTGTTCTATTTGAAATGCAATGGATTGTGTCATTTATGAAGACCCATAACCATGATCTGTGTCATTCACATTTTATGTCATTTATCCATTCACGTCATGGATTGACTGATGCGGACAAGGCTGAGGTGGATTGCTTGTATGTCGAGTAAATATTTGCTTTAACAAGAAAGATATGTATAGTCATATTGAACGACATAAGTGTTACGGATAAAACAATATTTTATTTAATAATTATATTCTTCTCCACTAAGTAACCACCCCAAAGATAAGGGATGCGGTTAGTATCTTCCAGTTACCACAATCTCCGTGAATCAAGGAAGGAGGTTGCGTTCAACCGTTTGGACTAAGATAATGGGGCCTCAAGTACCGTTATCAACGTCCAGGTATTAGAATATAAATACTGCTTCATCCATGGTGAAAGGTACACAATTCTAGCTCTCTCTTTTCCTTCACACAAGCACACACCGCACCCCCCCAACGTGTCGTGTTTACTGTGCTGTGATCTTCTTCCTTGAGTTGCTTCATTTTTATAAGCTTCTTAAGAGAGAGAGTTTGATCCAACATAAAATCATCCAACACCACTTGTTGGACATTTCTGTTCTCGTTGAGCAGAACAGTGGCGCCGTCTGTGGGGACGATAAATTTCGAATCCCACCATCTCTCAATGGCTAACATCAGGAGGAACCGGAACATTAGACGCGAAGACCCACCCAGGAATCCTATTCCGGAGAATGTGGTGGCAGAAGACGCATTGTCCCACACAGCTTCATCTAGTGCGGGACCTGCAGTTCCTGAGCCGGCCAACACACCGGCGGCACAGGAAAACTCCGAAGCTTCACAGCGCTTCATCCAGAATGCTCTCCAGTCACTCATGGCTCGGATGGAGAATTTGGAGAAGCGTTATGAACTTCAACGTCAGGAAGACATCCAGCGGCTAATTGCCCAATTGGAAGATCGTGATAACAGAAGACGAGAAGAAGAACGTCGGCAAAATACCGACGGCAGACGAGAAGAGGAACGTCGGCAAAATACCAACCACACGGAAGATCATGTAGGGGCCGACCGTGCAACGGATAGAAGACCAAGGACAGCACCGTCGGTTCGAACAGCCGGAACCGACCATAGGGAGCCGGTCGATCATTCCGAGCGGGGTAGGACATCTCGTTCACAACACGAGGCTCACCGCTCGTCGTCGGCCATATCACCTGAATATGCCGCCGAGGATAGACCGACGGGTGAGATCATCCGACACCCCTGTCAAGGCAATGGCATGTACCGAAGGAAGTATAGTCGGGGTCACCAGAACAACAGTCCATTTGTCAACTGTATAGTAAAGGCCCCATTCTTGGAGGATTTTGATGGATCCTTCTTGAAAAAGTATGACGGAAGTCAAGATCCACAAGAGCACATCGACGAATTTGACATGCAGATGTGCATCCGAGGTATTGAGGAGGGATGCACATCATATCTCGAGTATTCGCCACTACCCTCACGGGACCGGCCCAGACATGGTTCCATTCGCTGCCGCCGAGGACTATTCATCACTTTGAGGATTTTGGCCAAAAGTTCTTGCTGAATTTCGCCACAAGCAAGAAACAGCCAAAATCCGAGTTCGCGTTGGGAAAGATCCGACAGCAGAACGGGGAGACACTGCAGAGTTATTTGGATCGATTCAAGGAGGCTGCTTTGCAGGTCCACGGGCTGGATGAAAATGTCCACGTCTACCTCTTGTCGGCTGGGCTTCACGGATCTTCCCGACTTGCTAAGTCAATCTACAAAGACCCGGTAAAGTCCCTAAATGAGTTTGGACTCCGGTCCAAAAAATATCTAGAATTGGAGCAGATGGAAATCGCTAACTCAGCTCCTAAGGAGAATAAAAAGCCTCATTCACCAAAAAGTCGACGTCCTCCAGAAAACTTTCAAGTTGGACAATCCAGCCGACATCCAACTAATATCCCGGCAGGCCGACCTCCGCGAGGATTCCCTGACGCTCGACCTAGGCCGGGGAAATATGAAGCGAAGTTTGACAGATACGCTCCGCTGAATGCCACTCGCGGACAGATTTGGAAAGAAGTAGCTTTCACAGAGATGAGGAAGGTCGACAGACCTCCTCCCATAGCTCGAAGGGAAGGGATGGACTACACCCGGTACTGTGATTTTCACAATGGACCGGGGCACACTACCGACCAATGTTGGGAGCTTTGAGATGCAATCGAGCTGTTCGTACGTGAAGGCAAGTTGCGCCAGTACGTAATTCGAACCCAAGGACACCAAGCCAAAAGAAAGGCCCAACAGGAGAACAAACCACGGGACGACAAGAAAAACAAGAAGGATGATGAATTCCCAGAACCCGAATTCGAATGCAACGTCATCACAGAAGGTCTGGGAGAAGGAGGCGACACGGACAGTCAGCGGAAGAAGTACCTCAAGGAGGTAATGTCGGTAAGAGACCGACCGAAGTTTAAGGAATCCGGCGGCGGAAGTAGTAAAAAAGACAAACCCCCTCTGATTTATTTTACCGAGGACGACTTGAAAGGAGTAGTACCCGGACATGAGGACGGCCTAGTCATAACGAGGACCGTTGCCAATTTCCGGGTCAAAAGGATATTCGTCGACAACGGCAGTTCTGCCGACATCATCAACTGGAGCGCCTTCAAAAAGATAAATTTGAAGGAGGAAGATTTGAGGCCGTGTCAAACTATGTTATGCGGTATCAACGGTGAAGGTACCGGCTTAAAGGGGGCCATCGACCTCCAATTAACGCTGGGAACAAAGGAGGGTTTCAAATCCGAAAGGGTGACATTCACCGTCAGTGATTTTCCGTCACCATACAACATCATTCTGGGCAGACCTACATTCCACAAGTGGGATATTCTGATGTCCACCAAGCATCAGAAAATGAAGATGATAGGGCACCTTGGCAAAGTCATCACGATCTGTGGAGATCAAAAAGAATCCCGACAGTGTTACTATAATGCGGTCAGGGAGACAGAGGGTGGCCCATCATCCCCACCGCGGATCCGACGAGGAGAGCAACGAGGGTCTATGACCGGCGAGCACTTATCCCGCAAGTCGGTCAATTTAGTGGAGCTCGACTTAAGAGATGTAGAGGAATGGAGACCTGAGCCGGTGGACGAGCTTGAGGACGTCCAGATCGGTGTCTCCTCAGGACAAGTCACCAAGGTAGGTAAGCAGGGTGACCCAGAAAACAAAGGCAGGCTTATCCAATGCCTGAAGAAGAATCAGGATGTCTTTGCTTGGAAGGCATCCGAGATACCGGGGATCAAGCTGACCTTCTGCTGCCACAAGCTGGCAATGTATCCCGGCTCTAAGCCTGTAGAACAGAAAAACAGGAAGCTCGGTCCAGACAGAAGACAGGTGTTGACCAAGCACATTGAAGAATTGCTGGAGGCTGGGTTTATCAAAGAAATCCAATACACGACTTGGCTGTCCAACGTGGTGATGGTGAAGAAGCCCAACGGAAAGTGGCGAGTCTGTGTTGATTACATCGACTTGAATAAAGTTTGTCCCAAAGACTCGTACCCCATGCCGAATATCGATCAACTTGTAGATAACTCGGCGGGTTTCCAGCTGCTCTCTTTCATGGACGCTTACTCAGGGTATAACCAAATACCCATGCACCCCGACGACAGAGAGAAAACGGCATTCTGAGGTATTGATGCTAACTATTGTTATGATGTCATGCCTTTTGGCTTGAAAAATGCAGGGGCAACTTATCAGAGAATGATGAACAAAGTCTTCTCGGATCAAATCGGGCGCAATATTGAAGTATACATCGACGATATGATCACGAAGACATCGGCGACCGGGGACCACATCCAGGACCTGGAAGAAACCTTCCAGAAACTACGGCAGCACAACATACGCCTGAACCCGTTAAAATGCGCATTTGGGGTGAAGGCCAGGAAATTCCTGGGTTTTATGTTAACCCACAGGGGAATAGAAGCCAATCCGGATAAGTGCAAGGCCGTCTTGGATATGCAGTTTCCGACCAACAAAAAAGAGGTCCAACAATTGACGGGGAAGATGGCAGCCCTAACTCGATTCCTACCAAGGTCCGCGGAGAAGGCTCTCCCATTTTTCAAGCTGTTAAAAAAGGAAGCCAAGATTGGATGAAATTCAGCATGTGAAGAGGCATTTCAACAGATAAAGACATGCTTGGCTTCACCCCCGGTTTTATCAAAACCAGAACCAGGGGAGACGCTTATCTTGTACCTCTCGGTCGGTGAAGAAGCTATCAGTGTCGTCTTGATCAGAGAGGTGGACAAAACCCAACGCCCGGTATATTTTGTAAGCCGAGCTCTCAAAAACTCGGAACTGAGATACCAAAAGCTGGAGAAGGTGGCTTTTGCCTTACTTACCACAGCAAAGAGGCTCCGCCCGTACTTCCAGAGCCATACCATCGTCGTCCAGACAAATCAACCCATCCGACAAGTATTGCACAAGCCGGATTTGGCTGGAAGGATGATGAACTGGGCTATCCAGTTGTCTGAATTCGACATCCAGTACGAAGCCCGCCATGCCATAAAGTCACAAGCCTTGGCCGACTTCATTTTGGAATTGACACCGACGTCGGTCACTCAACAGACAGACAAGGTTTGGAAAGTGCACGTCGATGGTTCGTCTAACGCGAAGGGGAGTGGAGCTGGGGTCATAGTTGAAAATCCCGATGGAGTATCCCTTGAGCAATCCCTCCAGCTCAATTTTCCGACTTCGAATAATCAGGCGGAATACGAAGCTTTGATTGCAGGATTGAAGCAGGTGAAGGAACAAGGAGCGACGAGGGTCAACGTTTTTATCGACTCACAGCTAGTTTCTGCACAGATCGAGGGCAGATATCAGACCAGAGGTCCTTTACTAGCCAAATATCTAGCAAGGGTGAAAGAAATCATGGCAGAATTCGACGAAGTGGTAGTCGCCCATATTCCGAGGGAAGAAAACGCCCGGGCCGACATCGTATCAAAGTTGGCCAGCACGAAAGGGGTAGGAAACCACAGGACGGTTGTCCAGCAAGAGCTTGCTCAACCAGCGTGCGTCATGATTATATTTCTGGCCGACGACTGGAGGAGACCTATCGTCAACTATTTAGAGTGAGGAATCGTCCCAGATGAGGAGATAGAAGCAAAGAAGCTAATTCGGGAATCGGCTATGTATGTAATCCTCAACGAGGAACTATACCGCCGAGGTCTACACAGTCCGTTATTATTGTGTCTGGACTCCAACCAAGCCGAGTATGTGCTCTCGGAAGTGCACGAAGGGATCAACGGACAACATATGGGGGCTAAAGCTTTGGCACTAAAAGTTCTCCGCGCAGGCTATTTCTGGCCGATGATGAAAGCCGACGCGGCAGAACATGTTAAGATATGTGATACCTGCCAAAGACATGCAAGGATAGTGTGGAGTCCCCCGTCCGAGCTCAGTTTAATCACGGCACCGTGGCCATTTTACAAATGGGGTTTGGACTTGCTGGGGCCATTTAAAGCTACAGATGGTCAAGTACGTTGGCTAATAGTGGCCGTCGACTATTTCACCAAGTGGATCGAGGCCGAGCCATTGTCCGCCATCACCTCAGCTCGTGTTCAAAAGTTCTTGGAGCGGACCATAATAGCAAGGTTCGGAATCCCGGCGAAAATCATTACCGACAACGGGATGCAGTTTACCGACGGCACGTTTAAGGCAATGATGACCGGCCTTCATATCAAGCACCACTTCGCCTCAGTAGAACATCCCCAGTCTAACGGCCAAGCAGAAGCGGCCAACAAAGTCATCCTCGAAGGGTTGAAGAAAAGAATGCATGAGGCCGGCCCGAACTAGGTCGAGCAACTTTACTATGTACTTTGGGCCTACAGAACGACGACCCAAATAGCCACTGGTGAGACCCCATTCAGGATGGCTTATGGCAGCGAAGCCATGATCCCCGTGGAGATCGGCCAATCATCATGGAGGAGGCAACATATATCCGGAGAGAACGATAATGCTGCTGTCCTAACAGCCGAGCTGGACTTGGTAGAAGAAATCCGCACTGCTGCCCATCGCCGAGATCTTCATCTAAAAAACAAGTTGGCCCAAAGATTCAACAGAAAAGTGAAACCGAGGTCCTTCGAGAAAGAGGATCTCGTGTTACGCCGAGCGGACATTGGGAACAAGAATGCCCGAGATGGAAAGCTGGCAGCAAACTGGGAGGGACCATACCGGGTGGTCCAGAATCTCGGACAAGGAGCCTACGTGCTGGAAACTTTGAACGGCAAGCAAGTCAAACGGACTTGGAACGCGGACAAGTTGAAGAAATATTATAGCTAAAGGCCCATGTGTTTTCCTTTAGTTGGCTTATAGTCGGTCATAGGGATCATGAAATTCCACCATGTGTTTCCCTTTAGTCGGCTCTAAGTCCGTCATTGGAATCATGGACACCATGTGTTTCCCTTTAGTTGGCCGTCGGGCCCGTCATTGGGATCATGGGACTAAGACTTTGTGAACTGGGGACATACAACCCGCGTAAGTCTATTCTGAAATGTAATTTTTCATGTTTTTTGTCAATTGATTATGTGAACTGGGAACATACACCCGCGCAAATCTGTAATTGATACCATGAATTATTAATAAAATCCTTAATGCAAAGAATATTTTCGTGCACGAATTATGAGCGCTTAGTCGTTGTTTTATATTAACTCGGTCCTGATCAGGCCGGCGTAATTATTCGATCCAGGGTGAATCATCGGATTTTTTCGAAAGAATTACATCTAAAGGATAATATTACGAATATATTAACAGTTGCTAAGACGGGAACATGATCCCTACATTACATTTAACACCGACTAGGTGATTCGGGTTAAATAATATATGGCTATATAGCCGACGATAAAAATCGACTGATGAGTTGGCCGTTGGAGTCCCTATACGAAAAAAATAATGGCAAGTTATAAAAGCCGACAAATATTACTTAAAAATACTTGTTCGATAAAGTATATAACAGAAGTGCGGAAAAAGAAAATACAAGGTAAAACCGGCATCCCGGCCCTTCAATCTCCTCCGCCGCTCGGACCAGGGACCTCTTCGGGAGAATCTGCTGCGCTCGGTTCCTCCTCTTCGCTGTCAGAGAGGGTCAGAAGTTGACCATTCTCAATATAAGATTTGAAGTGCATTCCCTCGGTGTTCAATGGCACACCGGGGTTGAGGAATCGAACCTGTGCCAAAGCATTGTTGAAGGATGCCTCAGAAGACTTAGCGAGTTGAGATTGGACAAATTGAAGCTCATTGAAGGCTTCATCCGCCTCCTTAATCTTTCTCTCATTAAGAACCAGCAGGTCCTTCAAACTAGCATTGGCGTCAGCAGCCCGACGCCGGTAGTCGGCAGCAGATTCCTTGAATTTGGCCGCCTCAGCTCGGGCCGACTCAATTTCCGCCCGAGAGGACGCTTGTTCAGCCCGAGCGGTCTCGAGCTCGGCAGTCAGTCTAATTACCGACTCCTGGGCCTCTTGGGCCTTTGCTCGGGAGGCTTCCACTTCCTTGGCGGCCTCTTGGGCTTCTGCTCGGGATGCCTCCGCCTCCTTGGCTGAAGTAGCAACATTCACTTGAGCAAGATCCAGCTCCTGTTGAAGCCGCCGGACCTCGTTCTCGGAAGCCTCGAGGTTAGCGGCCCCTTTGCAAACCTTTCTATTCAAAGCCATAAAACTCCCAAGCAAGGAGGCCGTCTTGTGGCAAGCAAACTCCAAGGCACCCAACTCGTCCCTGTCGGCATCGTTGAAGGGAACCAAGTCGGAGTACCTTTTGGGTGCCCGGAGAACATGAAAAAGCTCCCGAGTCACACCTTGGTCCCAGAGAGTTCGGGGGGCCAGTTGGAGGTGATCCTCGGGAGGCCCGGGTACCGGTGCAGCATCAGCAACGGCCGGGGCATCCACAACAACGTCGGCCATCGGCTCATCAGGGACGTCGATGGGTACCTCAGCCACAGGAGAAGGCGGGAGAGGAGCCGAGGGAGAGGATGGAAGAGGAGATGAAGGAGCCTGTATGATCGGCTCCGCTGGAGCAGGGGACGACCTAGACCCGTCGGCCGCCAGTTGACCTTGGTCCTCGACTCGTCTTCACTTCCTCCGACGAAGCTTCAGAGCTTCAAGATGAGCTGGCCGGGGAGCAGGGTTGGTGTTCATTTCGGTAGCTGCATGGCAACAAGAAAGTCAAAATCAAAACCAGTTTTTAAGTATCGGCAATAACGAATATTAGAAGCAATTCAAACTAACCACACTGTATATAATATGCTATGGGAGCCAAGTTGTTTGAGGCTTTGTACGCTAATATGCTAGCCGCAGCAGAAGCATCCGAATCCGACAACCGAGTCTCGTCGGTTCGATAAGCAGCGGAAG
>PYAF01000845.1:835164-864407 GCA_007407185.1 Glycine tomentella
GCCGGGTTCGACGACAACCTTAAAGAATTTGTCTTTAAAACCTTTAAAAGACTCAGCAAAAAGAGAGAAAAGCCGACGATCACATTGACGGTCTTTACGACCCCGGAAAGAGGTCCACCCTTTCCGATCGGCGGGTTCTTTGCCCGATCGGTTTGTTTGGACTGAGAAAAAATAAAAGAATAAAGAAAAGGTGCAGAGAACCTCCAGTTTTTGACAGAGAATTTCGAAGGCCTGCATAGAAGCCCAGCCATTCGGATGGATCTGGGAAGGAGCGACGTGCAGGTAATCCAAGACCTGCATTTGGAAGTCAGTAAAGGGAAGTCGGACTCCCAACCGAGTGATTACGTCTTTATAAAACAAAAAGAAGTCAGGATCATTGCCCTCTCGGGTAGAGCATACAGGCTCACCTGGACGGGGAAGACAAACATGGAAACCCTCCTGATCCCCAAGGGGGAGGGATGCAAGGTCCTCGGAACTCATCGTCGAGGTGTATTGTAGCACCTCATGAGCAACCCAGGGGAACCTACCTGTCAGAGCAGGGGGGAGAGTTTGGGCAGAAGACCCGGTTGCGGATTCGTCAACGGTTCTGGCGACGGTCGGATCCATAGCTACCTATAACAGTAAAAAAGAAATAATCAGCCAAGTACCTAGAAGAAGAACTGTCAATGGATTGGGTTGAGAAGAGGCCGAAGTCGGCATGGCAGATTCTTCAACAGCAGCCGGCACCCCGGTATTGAAATCTGATTGGAGTGAGGGGATAGGGATTTCACTGGGGACAGGTTTAGGAACCCAGATAGGATTATGGCGACAGTGGTCTAATAGGTCCTCGGCCTGCCTATTAAGATCCCTACTGGCTAGGTACATAAATTCTTCAATACACTTCAAACAATGTTCGTATTGAATTTCAAAACCTGGTTCGGCTAAGGGGTATGTTTCAGAACCATCTGAAGGGGCATTACTGGAAGGGATGGGGTCCTTAGGGGCTGCCCTAGGTTCAGTAGCCCTAGATTGAGAAGCAAGAATTGATGCTCTTTGACGTGATGAAGACCCTAAATTAGAAGGCCCTAACCTAGGAGGATGGGGATGTCTGGGACCTAATCCGGAAGGGACAGGAGGTTTGGGAGTAGAGGCTCTGGAATTGCTTGGACCTGAAGGGGTACGAAGCAGAGATTTCCTTTTCTCTTTCTCAAGAAGGGGCAAACCATAGAGCCAAAAGGCAGCACGAGGGGAACAAGATTTGCGAATTTCCTCTTCTTCCTCAGGGGTATATTTCATGATGAAGAGGAAAAGAAGACACAAAGAACTGAAGAATGTAAAGGGGCAAAAATGTGCAGAGAAGGTTGATATTTAGGGTTCGTATAGGAGAAGAGAGAAGATGCGAACAATTATAATGCTAGCAAAAGAAAGAAGGATAATGAACAGAAAGATACCTGGATAAGAAGAAGGTGGCAAAGAAAGTAGTAATGGCGAAGAACAGATAACTTCAGAAAAGCGCTGTGAAAAGCAAGGAGGCAGAGGTGCGACTGATGCAGAAAGGGCACAAAGATGAAAATGCAGAAGATGTGAAGGGCAACGTGAAGCAAAAGTGTTTTAATGAATCGAAACGGAAAGGGCGCATTAAACAAGAAGTGTAACCGCCAGAATTCAAAAATTATAGATAATAACTGCTGGTCATAGAAAGACGCAAAGGGACAAAAATGTCATTAGCACATATAAGAAATGATTGAAGCGTGCAAGGGAAGAACAAAAACTGATCAGACGGAACACGTGGCAGTCAAAGGGAAGGAGACGTTTCATTCCCCTATGATCGTAGGTGTTCGTTCGTCCATGATTATAGCTGTCCAGGCGGCTGTGAAAAGACAAGAGCAGGTCGACATTGGAATCGACAAAGAGTAATTGGCAGACTTGGTCAGATGATGTGCCAGATTTACAAGGGGCAGGTACAAAGTACACCTCGGTATGAATGGTGATCATCTCGGCTCGGATATCAATCATCTCGGTTTGGATGAATGTCACCTCGGCTCGGGTAGTGAGCATTTCGGCTCGGGCGATGATCATGTTGGTTCGGACATCGAACCCGGCCCTGCTTAGGTATTACCTAAAAAGCGTAGTCGGCTTCATTATTGATACATCCCGGCCATCCAGAATGCTAGAAGACCGGGCTGAGGGGCATCTGTTACGGATAAAATAATATTTTATTTAATAATTATATTCTTCTCCACTAAGTAACCACCCCAGAGATAAGGGATGCGGTTAGTATCTTCCAGTTACCACAATCCCCGTGAATCAAGGAAGGAGGTTGCGTTCAACCGTTTGGACTAAGATAATGGGGCCTCAAGTACCGTTATCAACGTCCAGGTATTAGAATATAAATACTGCTTCATCCATGGTGAAAGGTACACAATTCTAGCTCTCTCTTTTCCTTCACACAAGCACACACCGCACCCCCCCAACGTGTCGTGTTTACTGTGCTGTGATCTTCTTCCTTGAGTTGCTTCATTTTCATAAGCTTCTTAAGAGAGAGAGAGTTTGATCCAACATAAAATCATCCAACACCACTTGTTGGACATTTCTGTTCTCGTTGAGCAGAACAATAAGAATTCTAAAATAAAAGATGGGAATGCACCAGTTACATTAAATTATGTAGACAAAAAGGCATACATTGGTCCTATGTTTTTTTACAAGATACTTGGTTGAAGGTAACAGTAAACTAAGTCACATATTTTCGATTGATAGCACAAGCAGGTCTGTTTTCAATGTTTTGGAGATTTGATGTCGTTTGACAATACTTACAAGAAGAACAAGTACAACAAGCCATTAGTAATCTTCTTAGGTAAAAATCATCATTTTGCAAACTGTGATATTTGGTTGTACTCTTATATCAAATGAAACTATTGATACATATAAGTGGGTCTTACAGAAAAAAAATTGAAAGCAATGTGCAACAAACATCCAAAATTGATTGTGACAAATAGTGATGGTGCAATGAGGGAAGCAATCAAATAGGTTTTTCTAAATGCGACTCACACACTATGTCCTTGGATTATGCAAAAATGCTTGTCAGAATGGGAAAGTTTCACATTTTTAACGAATTTTGAAAAAGCAATGTATGATACTGTTACACTAAAAAAATTTAAAACATTTAGGGAACACATGATTGTGAAACACCAACTTGGATGAAATAATTGGGTTTTCAAAACATATGAGAAGAGGTTTATGTGAGGAACAACTTATCTTCATTATAATTTTTTTTACCGGTATGACGATTAATTCTTTGTTTGAAAGCATTAAATTTGGTATAAAAAGGTATATTAAGAGGACGAGTACAATTGAGGGCTTGTTGTCTAAGTTTGAGCACATTCTTAATGAGTTGAGTTCAGATTTCAAATCATTTTATATAGAATCTATGTTAACTATTTGTCTCAAGAAGATCAAACAACATGCTATAAAGATTTTTACCAGAGCTATTTTAAAATGGTGAGTTCACATATGGAAAATGTTGATGCATTGAATGTGATTGACAAATGTGACACTGTGGACAATGTTAAATTTAAGATGGAGAAATTTTGTCAGCGTCATAAGCAACATGAAGTTGTATATGGCATACAAGAATCTAAATTTGCATGTGATTGTATGTTGTATGAATTCAAAGGCATTCCATGTTGCCATATAATGTGTTATGCAGCTTCAACATATGGATTCATTTTCTGTGAGCTTGATTTGTAATAGGTGGTTGAAGGATGCTAAAAGTTCAATTATTCCAGGCTATAAGCTAGAGAACATGAACAATGACGTGATGATTACAGCTTAGTTTGGGGCCTTAGTTGCCTATCGTAATAAACTTTGTCATATAGTTGCCAGAAAGCATGAGAATTTTAATTTTGTTAGAGATGAAATTCTGAAGCTGATTCATAAGTTACCAAAGTAGGGAGGTATGCATATTAGCGAAAGTGTTCATGAAAAAAATTGGTGTGATCCAAATGTGGTAAAGGTAAATACAAAAGGTGCCCCACAAAATAAAAATTACAAGAAGAATAATAAATGTTTTAATTGTAAACAACATAGTCACAAAAAAACTACATCTCCTAATTTTGTTCCCATGGACGATGAATTTGGAGTTACTGATGATTCATGTTAGAGTCTCAATATATTAGAGGTGTAACTTCCTATAATTATTAAACTAAATCATTTCATAATCTTGTCTTTTAATTTCATGACTTTAATGATTAATCAATTATGTTTTGTCAGACAAATAACAAAAGTCGGTTGATATAAGTGATAGCCAAGACGGAACACAGATACAACAAAGTGTAGAATTTGATATTGTAATGTACAATTTTTTAGAAATTTATTTTGAAGTGTATGATTTCCTTGACTTTAATGATTAATAAATCATGTTTTGCAGGACAACAAACAGAAGTTGATTGACGAAAGTGAAAGCTAGGACGAGACACAGATATAACAAAGTGTAGGATCTGATAATATAATATGATAATTTTATAGAAATTTATTTTGAAGTGTATGATTTCCATTATTTTAATGATTAATCAATTATGTTTTGCAGGATAAGGAACATAAGACAGTCAGAACAGGACACGAACGCAACAAAGTGTAGGATCTGATAATGTAATGTGACAATTTTTAAAAAAATGTAATTTGAAGTGTATGATTTCCATGATTTTAATGATTAATTAATTATGTTTTGTAGGACAAAGAACAAAAGTCAATTGATAAAAGTGACAACCAAGAACAAACACATACACAACAAAGTGTAGGATTTGATAATGTAATGTGATACTTTTTGATAAACGTAATTTTACGTGCATGAGTTCTATAACTTTAATGTTTTATCAATTATGTTTTCCAAGAAAAAAATAGTTGTTGATGAAAGTACTGATCCAGATAGGATAAGTACACAACAAAGTATACCAACACAAATGTAATGTGAAAGCTTTATAGAATTGTAATTTGAAGAACAAGAGTTTCATGAATTGTTGGTTTCCTATTTTTAATATTTGTTGAATTTATTGTTTCATTTTTTTTTTTGCAAAAACGAAGAAAACAAGTTGGTAATCGTTCGACTGTAAAATATAAATGACAGTGACGCTCTAGTCAAAATTTGATGGATAACTCTGTAAGTTGGTGTTCACTATTTTTACAAATAAAAGTAGTGAAGATGTTTTTATATTTGAATATGCTTATATTTGGTTTGAAATGCTAACTTTAATAATTTCAAACATTTAAAGTTTGTGGTTATACTAAAGTGAAACATGTGAAGCTGAATTGCTATGCAAAAAATTTGGACAGTGACATTATAAATAAATTTCTATTCTTTTGTAGTAAGGGTATTCAACGATTAGTGTTTATATTTTGGATATTGAGTAGCACTTTAACATGTAATTCTTAAGGAAATTAATCTTATTGCTCCTTGTGATGTTGATATTCAACAAACTTAACAGAGGTTACATATGTTACCCTTTCTACATTATCCAACATTTAATAGTTACATGTCACCACCAGGAATTTCTTTACCTCCATATGGTTGATGTTCTTATATAGTCATAATTTTCCAAACTCCCAATTTTTCTAATGTCAAATACAACGTCAGTTACTACTATGGTTTGTTCATTCTTCTAATCTGATTGTACAACTTTTCAATTGATATGTAATGCCATAAAAGTTTTAATTGCTTATTGTTTTAGAATTATGGTGTTGTTAATAACATTAATAGTGGTTCTCCATGGTGCGATGTACTTCAAAATGTCATCAATGGTCGAGTCAAACTAGTAAGTTATGGTCCATCTAAGTGTGGTACAATAAATTTTCTTTTGAATTTACAATGTCTAAAAGTGGTAAATATTTTGTTTAATGCAGGTGAAAATGCTAGTTGAATATGGATCATCAATGGAAAAGTTGACATCTTTTTATATAATTATACTTAGGTACTTGATTTTTTCATTGGTTTATAGTTTTTAAATTGTTTTTTTCTCAAAATAAAGAAAGTTAAAATAAATTGTTCTTGCTTTGGTTTTAATCTAATATTGATATTTTATTGGGCTTATTAAGAAGGGAGTGTACATACGCCAAAAACTAAGTATTTTTAGTATTGATAAAAGACTCACTTATTCATATTAACTCATATTTTTATTTATTTATTAGTTGTATTAGATTATATGACTATGATGTTATATTCTTTTTATGTGTAGGTCTTTGGATAAATACTAAAATGATTAACCAAAGTAGCAGTTAATTTTGAAATTGTGAGTGACTTATCATATTTTCTCTATTTCTTTTTCATGATAATATTGAATATAACAATAATAATATGCTTAATACTATATATTTTTTAATTATTATATTAATTTAATTATATATTTATACATTATTATATTAAAAATTATTAAAACTAATTAACTTATTTTACTTTGAAATCACATAAAATTGTTTTCAGTTAAAAGTCATAAATATATTTTTTTGATTACTATTTTTATTAAAGGTTTAAAATTTATACTAAAAAATAAATTTAAATTAAAATAAGTAATATATTTTTTTATAAAGTTATATGTTTAAAATTACTTTATTAAATATATTTTTTATTTTTTATTGTGGAGGTTACAAATATCATTCATAGAAAATAATCCTATAGGAGATCGTTGTGTACAACAAATCAAGATTTTTTTCTTGAAGTATTTCAGAGAAGTATAAACTAAAGATTCAATAATGTCATAAATTAAAATAATTTTAATCATAAAAGAGATCACAAATATTATTCATGTGAGACAATCTCATTCAAGACAATTATGAATGGCAGTTTTCCTACCCTGAGTAGTTAACACTAATGCTTATAAAAAAATTATTAATATTTATTTTACTTTTAATTCTTATAAAATAATTTTAAATAACTTTATCGATATTATCGTAAATTAAATTAATTCTATTTTTTTAGTAGATATCATGAATATCATTCACAAAAGACAATCCTATTAGAGACCATTATATGCAACAAAAAATACAATTTCATTGTAAATTAAAATTATTTTCGTTATTTTGCTAACTCATGGACTACCTTTTAAACCCACCTAAGTCCAATGTGCAAGTATAATTGATTGGTTATATTAAGATTTTGATCTTTAATTTAGGTTACTATTGCTATTTTGTTGTTTACAATATTGGTATAATTTAGTGTGATAGATTTTAGCTTAAAAAGTGAAGTTAATTTTTTTATTTAACTTATACATTTTCACTTTTTAAAAATATTTTTTATATTCAACTTAATATTTGGGTTTGCTGACCGGTGTATTTATTCATGGGCTTTTGTGGGATGAATAGACCTTGAAAAAAATCATTTATTACGCGAACGAGACTTATCTGACTTGTTTAAAATATGGGCTTCACAGGTAAGGCCTCAGACGGGCTGCACAAGTCCGTAGACCTACCCTTACTCATATGTATTTCAAATTTTATTAGATATACTTATTCTAATATTGGATAAAAGATATATTTATTCTAATATTGGATAAAAATAATTATTAGATCAATAAAGTATACTTAATTACAGCCTTTTAGTTGATTAGTTTAAAATTTATTATATAACATTTAATTACAATTAATTAATTAAAAAATTAGATAATATATTTTATTATATTTGATTAGATGAATACAAAACTAATTAGATAATCTCTTATCTAATTGAATAAAATAATTTGAAGAAGATGAATTTTCAATATAAATATTGATTACATAATATCAATTAAATTAGTCTAGATTTGTTTAATTATCAATTCATTCTATTTAAGCTACAAATTCATTCAAATTTTAGACTCATAGAACACAAACTCTAGAGATAGGGCCACAAAATAATCAATTCATCCACATGATTCTTTACACTATACTATTTTGTTAACCTATATCTCAACCTCTAATTTATTTATTTTATAAAATAGGAACACGTTGTAAAATTGTTTTTAATTCCTCTTTTACTGAGTATCCTTGTTCATCCTAATCTTTATTCATTGATTGTTTACTTTTTTTTATCATTCCTTTTGTTTGGTTCATAATTCAATTATAATTAAGTGTTTATCCAAATAGGCTTCTAATGATTTGATACTTTTAATTAAATTACAACAACAATTATGAAAGCATTCATGAAGTGCATGTTGATGACGATGGCGACAGTTCGTCTAAATCACCAAAAATATATGAAGGTCATTAACAACATGTATATTTGATTAACAATGTTATCATTACAAAATATTATTATTTAAAATAACAAATTCAATTGTGACAAGACGATATACAAACACAACTGATAAAGTTATTGTTAACTGTGAATGGACTTGCGAAAGGATTGGATGATTTGAAGACAATTGTGTAGACATCTTTGTTGACTCCAACGAACATCATATCCTTGTGTACTTTGAAAATTCAAAGTCAAAGACGGAAGAAAAACCCAATAATGGCTACATCATCTATAAAAATATGAAAAAAAGTTTCACAATGTGAGAGAAAAAATCAAAGGGTGAAAAAATAAAAAATAAAATAATTATTCTCACAAACCATAGTAGGAAAGAAATATGATGAGTTTGTCAGCAAATATCCACTTCAGAATGACATATTTGAGGGCATGAAACAAGTGTTGAAATTGTAACATCCTTCTACCCTAAGACCCATACACTTGTAATGTTTTCTAAATAAGTTCACAGTGGAATTTAATTAAAAGGATGTATCAAATTTTAATTAAAAAACTTGTTTTGCAGGAAGAGTATTACATGTCAAATATTAGTAAACTTAAAGAAAAAAGATTAATAAAAAAATGTAACTCCATAATGTAACTCCATGTTAAACAAATCTCGATGCTCCAATGTCTATACAAATGATATTAAATAAAATATGGTGAAAAACTACTCATTAAGTTAATCCTTAGATAAATGAATGAAACGTGTGTCTCAATGTAACATTGTTTCAAAGAACACATAATCCTAAAATTAATATTAATATAAAGTGGAGACCTAAGTCTCTCATGTAGCATCATGATCATAACTTTATAGAGACTCACCTACAAAGGCGACATTCAGCCCAAACACAAACAAGACATACAGACAGGGAGTGAGATACATCTCTCAATAAATTTAAAACTTTAAGGACATCATAACGATATATTTATAAACAATTATCTTCCAAAACACAAGCATGCCTCATCCAAATCAAACATTCCATACAAAAAGTCACACACAAAATGTGATGCACATTAGACCCGTAGACTCGTATGCATGTGGTACCATTTTGGAAAACACTATGAATGTAACCCGAGAGTCTATGTAGTCGACAAATTGTCACATAATGGACAACCTAACACTATCACAAAATGTGATGCACATTATTTGTTTTACTAACATTTTCTTGTTGCAATGGTGTCCGAAAGTGATAATGATTCACCTTCCCCTAGAACTACTAAGCTAATGGCTTTATTGGCTAAACAAATGGATAAGTTGCAAAAAAAATGTTGAATGGAGGATAGGAGACAAATTTAATGAGATAGAAAGAAGCACTCAAGAGTTGAATGAGAGAATGGAGGACATAAATATGATGAGACATCGGATATCTCCTCATTCTTCTTGAAGGAGTGATGATGACTATTAAGATGGTAAAAGACATAGGCATCGGAGGAATAAGGATGGCATGGATGATGTGAAGGTCAAAATTCCCAAGTTCCTAGGTACTTATGACCCGGAGGCTTACCTTGATTGGGAGATGAAAGTCAACCAAGTTTTCAATTGTCACAATTTTAGTGAAGAAAAGAAAATGAAGTTGACTAGCTTAGAATTTGAGGGATATGTCATGGCGTGGTGGAATCAAGTGCAAATGGAGAAAGAAAGATTGAGAAGACATAGACCAGACACATGGGAGGTAATGAAGAGATACATGAGGGAGAGATTTGTCCTACCTCAATATGTACGCGAAATGCATAACAAGTTACAAAGGCTCTATCAAGGAAGTAAAATTGTTGATGATTATTGCAAGGAGATGAAGATTTTTTTTATAAAAGCAAACATTGAAGAGACTAATGAGACTACAATGGTTAGATTTTTGAATGGTTTGAATAGGGATATTCATGATGTTGTAGAGCTTCGATATGGTAGAGCTTCAAAGCTACAACACCCTAGATGAACTTATACATAGGGATGTGAAAGTGGAGCAATAATTGAAGAGAAAACAAGCCTACAAGATATTGAAAGGAAGGATAAGGACACTTCCATAAGGAGGGTTCTTCTTCACAACATATTGAAAGGAAGTCTTTAAGAGGTAATCATATTTCTCCTACTCAACCCCCTTCCAATAAATATAGTTCAATTAAATGTTTTAAGTGTTTGGGTAAAGGTATATTGCATCCCAATGTCCAAACAAAAGGACCATGATTGTGTTGGAGATTGGAGAGGTGGATAGTGAGTCATCTAAAAGCTCTCATAGTTCCTCTAGAGAAGGGGAGAATGATGGTTTTCTTCAACCGGAAGAGGGAGATCTTTTAGTGGTAAGAAGACTCATGGAAAGTTTGTGCAAAGATCAAGATGATACACAATGAGAAAACATTTTTCATTCTAGATGCTTGGTGAATGGAAATGTTTCTTCTTTTATCATTGATGGAGGAAGTTGTACCAATATTGCAAACACTAGATTAGTGGAGATGCTTGGTTTAAAAACCATCCCTCATCCTAAGCCTAATAAATTGCAATGGTTGAGTGACAATGGTGAGTTGGTTGTGGATAAACAAGTGTTGCTTACATTCTTCGTTGGAAAATATGTTGATCAAATGCTTTGTGATATGGTTCCGATGGAAGCTGGCCATGTTTTGCTTGGTAGACTGGCAATATGATTGAGATGTTATCCACAATGGGTCACCAATCGGTATTCTTTCTTACATAAAAGTAAAAAAGTAGTTCTCTCACCTTTGTCTCTAAGTGAGGTGTGAATGATAAAATAAAAACGAGATTGAAAATAGAAAAAGAAAATAAAATCAAAGAAGAAAAGAGTCATTTGAGATAGAAAAGTCGAAAAGAAAAAATTGACAAAAAGAGTGAAAGAGAAAGAACAAAAGAAAATAGAAAAAAAAGTGAAAAATAATTAGTGATAAAAGAGAGTCTGTTTGTCAAACCTAAGGAGGTAAAAAGAGTGATGCTAACTAGACAACAAATGTATTTATTTATTCCAAATTATATGTGTTTATTTTCTAGTGTCATTGAGTTGCCTCAAAGTTTTAATACACTTTTAAAGGAGTTTGAGGATGTCTTCCCATAAGACATACCCATGGCTTGCCTCCTTTAAGAGGAATTGAGCATCAAATTGATGTGGTTCCGAGAGCTTCACTTCCAAATAGGGCTGCCTATAGGAGTTATCCAAAAGAGATCAAAGAGATTCAAAAGCATATTGAAGAGTTGATGCAAAAAGGATAGCACATAGAGGATGTGCATGGATTGTAGACCCATCAACAACATCACCGTAAGGTATCAACATCCTAATCCTAGACTTGATGATATAGTAACCAACTCTACCACTTATTTTTCTCCTTTTGATGTCATTTATGATTTTAACCCATTATTCCTTATTAATTTAATCTCCTTATCTAACGATTCTTCTATTTTGAATAAAAATGAGCTTTCCAGAGCCACTTTTGTTAGGAATCTCCATGGAAGGGTGCGAAATCAAATTGAGAGGAAGATGGAGCAATATACACCACATGCCAACAAGGGGAAAAAGACCATGGTATTTGATCCCGAAGATTAGGTTTGGGTACATCTAAGGATGAATAGGTTTTCTATCTAAAGGATGATGGTCCTTTTAAGATCCTTGAGAGCATTAATGACAATGCCTACAGGATTGACTTGCCAAGTGAGTATGGGGTGAATTCTAGTTTTAATGTCATTGATCTTTCTTCTTATGATACAAGTGTTTTGAATGCAAATACGATGACAAATTCTTTTCAAGAAGTAGGGGATCATAAAGGACTATCCAAAGAGCATGAAGTTCTAGAAGCACTCCATGAATTGAAGAGTTCAATGACAAGGTACAAAGCCAAGTTTCTACAAGAAGAGATGAACAAAAGAATCATGACTGGACATTTAACAAGGGCAAGGATGAAGGAAGACACAAGAAGATGAATTTGAGCACCTTAAAGATTGTAGGAGAGCTCGCTTAGTGCGAATGTCGTGCTTAGCGCAATTCATTTCGTAATTTTTGTAATTTCTTGTTTATTTGTGTAATGGGCCTCAATGTGGAATAAAATAGGTCTAAACTATGTGTTTTTAGTTTTTATTAGATGCTTAACTCCACAAGTACCCAGAGATTGTTATTTTTGGAAAACTTTTGATTACTGAAATTAAACATTTGCTTGAATTGAGAGCTTAGCCTCTTCTCGGTTCATTGTTGAATCCAAATCGACTCTTATCAAGGAAGCTTTCTTTTGTAACAAATCCTCCTCAAACTTATCGCTCCAATATGGATCGTGACGTTATTCATTACCATCTTCTTAATCTTCTCCACCTTTTATCTTTAAGTTCTAATAAGTATGGAGTCTTGAAATTTGCATTCGGAAACGATCCTATCCAAGCTTTCATACCTTGATCGTCATCATGCAGTAATTTTTATATCTATGTTGAGACAAAAATAAGGATGAAACTTTCATTGGATTTGGTTATGTGTTCATAAACACAAAGTCATTCAACAAGCCACTATAAATTGGGAAAAATTGAAGAGAGAAAAAATGTCTTGTTACCTCTTAAGTGAATTGATAATTCATATTCTAGCCTACATTGGGAGTTTAAGTATTTTATTTTTGGTATTTGTATTGATTTGGTAACATGTTTCGTTCAAACAATTTAAGCTATTTTGACCTGTTAGTATTTATTTTAATGGTTTATTATCACTTGTTTATTTGCTTATTGGGTATGTCTCTAGTGACACAAGTTACATTGTTGTTGTGAAAGTTCTATTCTTGCATTCAAATTGATTTTCATATCGTGTTAATGATAAAATTCCTTAAGCTAATTCGCTTGAAAAATGAATTTTTTGTGAAACTTTTTAAAATAGGACCCAAACATTAAGGGTGTGTTTGATATAATCAAAATCTATTTCTTATTTAAAAACAAAGAAAACATAGATACTTACAAAATTCATGTCTTTCACATGTAGCTTTACATTAGTGAAAGTGATATAGCATTGCTTTTAGTTACAACCAAATGCCACAAATGAGAATAGAAAATGACTTTGTCAAACTAAAGAGAATAACAACAAAATTGATCCCCCAACTAAAAGGAGTCAAATACATTACTTATTCTTCTACACCAACTTGTAGTGACGATTATTTTTAGAGAGGAGAACCTCATAGCATTTCCCACTCGAACACCTATTTAGCTCACTCAAAACTAAGAACTTCTTTAGAATCTCCACCTACCAAATCATCCCGCAAAAACACACAAATTGAACAACAATTATTCTAAGTTGCAATAAAAATTGTATATTAAAAAATAATAACAACTCATAGTTTTATAATTACATGTTATAGAGTTGATTTCCATACATTGTCAATATAAGGGTTTTTACATTATCAATTGATAAAAAAAATCATCATAGATACTTTTAATAGCAAGTTTGTTGATCATGATGAGATGAGTCATGATTCTCCTCAACTTTTGCAACATTCAGCAAGTCTCAAAGTTTGGTTATTAGAATTGGAGTGAGAGTGTTGGCAAAGGTGAAGAAGAATTAGAGGCAATGGGATGAGGGTAGGGATGAAAATGGGCTTGGCCTGGTGGGCCAGTCCATTGAGCCCACTAAAAAAAGTGTGGTGGACTGACATTATCAACCTAGTTGTTTAAATGGACCGAACCAGCCTGGGTCACTAAAATTTCGGGCCAACCCACTGGGCCAATTATTTTTTAAAAAAATTGAATTGAATGAGAGAGACATGACTCACTTAAGAGGTATTCAAACCCTAGAAACATTAATGACATTGCCTCTGTTCACAATCTTGACCCAAGACCCCAAACTAGTTCTTCAAGCATGTCAAAGGAACTCAAGGCAATAAATCAAAGAATGTTTGGTATAAGTACATGCTTATTATTACTATGTTATTATGTAAGTATTTACTTTTTTTGGGTTGCGTACTTGATTGATTGTATTTTATTTTTGTTTGTTTAACTTGTCAAATGTAATAGGAATTGAAAATGCATAGTAGTCAACTTGCTTCTAAAGTTGGAAAGTCACAACTTGATGTTTATCTGGATGAGCCAAACTTGGATTTTGTGTACTATGAAGATTTGGATGTCTTGCAATGATGGATAGATAGTTATAATCGCTTTCCAGAATTACCTATAATGGCTCGTGATGTGTTGAGCATTCTTATTACTACAGTGGCTTCCGAATATGCTTTTAACATTGGTTCACATATTATAAACAAGTATAGAAATCGTCTCTTGTCTGAAAATGTCTAAGCCTTAATTTGTACTTGTAGTTGGATGCATGATTTTGTTGAGAATAGTAGTTTATTTAATTTAATGATTTTACAATTTAAATTGCCAATTAATTTTCTTTTAAATCATCATTATTCATTAGCTAATTTTATTTTTTATTTTTGGATTATAATTTGTAGCTAAAGATGGTGAAGATGACTTTTGTGCTTTAAATATGGATCCAACTGTTTCCAAGGGACCAAATACTATAACTATTGAAGATGCTTATATGCAACTACTTCTTGAATTTAATCATTTTTGCATTTTGGAAGTTGTAATGTTTCTAACTTGTTTTTAGTCACTTTTAAATTTAATGTATGGATGTTGCTTTGCTAACTTGAATTTAATGTACTAATCTAGTATCAGTACATTTCATTTCCCATGGATTCTAGGTTGGTTTTTACATATATGTTTCAGGTTCTTGTTTTATTCCCCCAATTGTGTATGTTGTTCTTGGAAGCTCAATGGAACTTGTAGTAGGACTTGTTTCTATTGCTTCTCATGTGAGGTAAGGTATTAAAATGATTGCAGGTTAGGATTTATCATTAATTTTTAGCATAATTTAATTACATTTATATTATTTTTATAATTTTTGTCTTTTTAATTTTTAGGTGGACTAGCCCGCTAACCCACCAACCTACCTTAAAGTGCGGCAGGCTAACCCGACCCACCCCATTTTTTGGTGGGCTAGGGCAAGTCTGGCCCGTTTTTGGTGGGTTAGCCCACTTTGCGATCCTTAGATGAGAGAATGTTGTGCCAATTGAGGTAACAAGTAGCAACAAAGCAACAAAGACAAGAAAGTAGTATTTTGGGAAGTGGAAGAAAAGTAGAGCACATACTCACAATTGAAAAACTCTTCTAGCTTGCCTTTCAATCTTTTCGCCACCAAATTTGTAAACAAATCGGAAAATATATTCATTGACCTATAAATCACTTTGTTGTTATTCTTGTGGATGAATACCAATTCCTTCACCAACTTTTGCTATGTATTTCACATCTAGCATACCAATCCCTGACAAATCCAACCTCCATTGTTGGATGCCATGCCATGATCTATATGATAATGATAAAATTGTTCACAAAACATGATAAAATGAAGACATATATGATAATAAATCACAAGCAACAACAAAGCAAAGGGGACAGAACCAAATTATTCACAGAACATGGCTAAAGCATACGTATACAACTGGAATGTACTTAAATGTAAGCAATTCAAGAGTAGTGTACCCACTAGAACAGACATGTACCAACATAAATCGAAAGATAAAGGTACCCTCCCCCCAAGGCAAAGAATTAAAAACTAGTTACCCGTTCTACGTCCATCCTGATATCAACATTAGGGATTAAAGATTTGAAACAGACAAACAATAAAAATTGAAAATACCTTTTTTTAGGGATTCGATTTGAGAATGACGATAAGTTGCGAAATTGAATTTGAGAACGATAAAAATTCTTATATTTTATATTTTAAAAAATTTAAGATTTCTATTTGATAATGGTTCTTCTACTTGACAACAGTCGATGGCCAGGTAGGAGGCACGATGCAGAAAGAGACGTGGCAAAAGTGCTCTTTTGCTTGACAACGATGGATTCAATGTTCTTCTGATCAATGACGTCGGAAAGAGTGATATGCAAGGAAGGGAAGACGAGGTTTATAATTAGGAAGAGTAAGAATTATTTAGGGATAAAAGTGTCTTTTAATAAAACATAAAATTAAAAAATAAAATAAAAATAAAATATTTGACTTTAATTGCAAAAACTTAAAATTAAATTGAACTGGCTGACATGGCGGTGTACACCACGTGGAATTGCATGATTGGTTAATATATAAGTCATATCAGTTTGACTTATTTTCAAGTCACATCATAGTAACAACCTTTACATTTTACTTTTGTTTAAAACAAGTCTATTATTGAGAACTAATCCCTTCAAAGAGATATGCAAGTCTAGAATGTAGCATATCATTTTTTCATATGCAGGCCATTGAATAGAACACAAGAAGTTTTTTTTTTGTTTTTGCTTATGCTCTTCCCCCTAATAAAAGCAATTTTGATATATTATGAAGAGCTTGGATAATTTTACAAATACTATAAAAAATTATGTATAAAACATGTGTATGATTTTTATTTTTTTATGCTCAGAGACTTGTTAGTTTTAAGGTTGTCTTTTCTTTTATCTTGTGCGAGACTAATCCCTCTCCAAAATATAGTAATATGGTGGTGGATTGGATTCATGGATTGTAAACTCGTCATGTTCATTGATTGTCTTTCTTGTAATATCGATAACTTGCTTCTTCAAGATATCCAGACCATGGTGTTAGTTTTTCTTGTATGTGGGACAATTGCTCAGTGTCACTATTTCCAGTAAGTAAATATACTTGATATAAATGATTCTGAATGTTTTTGTATCAGAATTGAAATTGAACTCGGTCTATACGATTAAATTGTAAGATAATTTCTAAGGAAGCTAAGGATCTTGATCATGATAGAATTGATTTATTGGTTCAAGATTATATTTATATAATAAAAATATATACTACATTTGAAACTTAGAATAAAAAATATAGAGAATTCTCATAAGTAGATAGAAGATGATTAATATTTACTAATAATTTGCAAATGAGTTGTTATGTTTAATGTTAATGGAGCAAATTGGAATATAAATTATAAAAAGTATGAAAAGAAATTTTTTGAATGTTATAAGATAAGAAAAAATTAAATAATAAAGAAACTATTATTTTGCATTGGAAGCTCAAAAGACATGTATCACAATAAGAAGACTAGGACTATATGAAAAGAAAACTACATGTAGAGATTATCTCAATTTCAAAAATCAATGACTTAAAATTTTTATACTATTGTAGAAGTTGATTTGTGTTTATCCCTCTCTTAATAGACAATAATCAGCTAATGTCTTACTAAAATTTGTGAATACTTGTGAAAAATAAACAAACATATTCTCACCAGAGAAAAAAAACAAAAAAAATGTTAAATTGAAGTCATTTTAATTGATTTTTTTTAATAACAACAAACTTTATAATCAAAATTAAAGTGTTCTAATTTTCTTTTGGGCTAATAGTTTGATTGGAGTTTACTTGGGAAATAATAAGAACTTGGTTGAGATTACTTCCCAACTTGCATTAATATGGTTCTTCATGTGCAACCTAATATGAGTCTATACTATGAGATTATAGAGAAATTCTATTCTTGATTATAAATTATTTATGTATTCTTATATGACTTTTCAATAGTATAAATACCAATTTTAGAAAGTGTTTTATATTGCAATTTACATTTTTTCCTTTTGTCATCTTAAATTTATACTTGAATGCAAACAATGTTATGTTTGCTTTATCTTTTTGTCCACTATGTTTATTATTTTTTCACCAAATCTTCGTGGCTCATCCTATTCTTTTTTTTTTCCACCTTGGATTTGCAAGTTGTAGAGTAACTAGTAGGATTTTGTTATCTTTGATATGATGACGATACAAGGAAACTTTATTGAATTTTCATTAAACTACTTTCATTTGTTACCTTATGTGTTCCCAATTCAATGTGATCCATGAACTAGTTAGGTTAAAGGACATTGGAGTTAGTGTTAGCCTGTGTAAGGGTCATGATAGCTATTAGTTGTGTCTCATTCTATGTTCCTTTTTCCATTAAGTTAGTGTCACGTTATCAATTAAATGTCATATCAACAACTTTTGTTAAAAAAGTGAGAACAAACTAACAACCAACAAAAATAGTTAAATTTTAAAAAGCATGGAGACTAAATAGAATATTTGCGGAAAATAATAGACAAATCATGTAGGACAAATCAAAATATGCAAAATATTAAAAAACACTTAGATGTCACATCAATAATTTATGTTAAATAATATTATGTATGAACCTAAATATAATCAAATTTAACCAATTTACACGGATTGAAAAAGTTGGTTAATGTCATTTAATTATTTTAATAAATTTTAAAAGATATTTTTTTAAAGTGTCATTTGTTGAAACTTAATTTAAAAAATAAAAATATGACATTGAAATTATGATCACAATTAATTAAAGAATATTTTTAGAATGAAAGTGAATACTTTTGTTACACATTAATAAAAACATTTGACTTAGAAACATTTATTTATTAAATGTTAATTTTATAAAAAAAATCTACATGAAATGTAAAACAATGAATTGTTTATTTATTTTACAATATAGAGGGTATTATGGGCCTTTTTCCCATGAAGGGGTAAATAATTTCCATATTTATCATTTAGGGGCTCTCCCATTTTTATTAACCAGTATGGGATAAGTCGTGCCACATGGCACAACTTCTACCTCTGTCAGCCATCTTTTTTTTAAGTAAGTAAAGTCAAATATTTTTTTTATGATTCACTATGTGTTTTTTGAATTAATTATTTTTTTCAAAATTTAGCTTAAAATCATAAACATACGTTTGACTTTAAAGTTGCACCAGTCACTATTCAGGTACTTATATTTTTTTGAACGCATTTGAAAGTCGTAAAGGTATTTACGGCTTTAAAGTCGTAATTACCTTTACGACTTTAGAGCACTTACTTTATTTTGAAAAAAGCTTTAATGTTACTGCACGTAACCCCCCCCCCCCCCACATATATATATATATATAATCGTAGATTTTCAAACCATCATGTATTTTTAGATGATTTTATTAATATTTTAGTTATTAATATTACAAGTACTATGTATTTTATAAAATTTGTTAATAAATTTTTTACGTTGATTTTGTTAAATTAAAATATTTTGGTAATAATATTTGCTTGTTCTGTATGAAAAAAATATTTATGTTGATTTTATTAATTAATTAGAACAAATATAATTATGTTAATTAATCATAGTGGAACAATAATGATAATAAAATTAACAAAATTTGAAATATTAACATAAGATATAATTTGAAAGACTTAGGATTATGAAATAAAATTCAAACAAATTACACATAAAGAAAAAATTTAATAGTCGGATGAGGTCCCTCAACGAGGTCTTCTAGATATCTTGGTCTTTCCTCTTGTTGCGCTGGATTTGTTAATGAGTTTGTTCTTCTTGTTCTACCACCTCTTTCTCCTCTTGTTCTAGGATGATCACATGTTTGTCTTTGTTGTTGGTGAGGAACATGATCATCGTTGTGGTCATCATCATCACCATCATCGTTATTGGTAGTATTGTTATCATCATCATTATCATCATCGTTATTACCCATGTCAAACATTTGAGTAGGTAATGATGAACGATAAAAAGATGTTGATGGTGATGGACTATATGCTAATGGCGGAGTGTTGAAAGTAGTACCAAACCTATGTAAGGGTCCTTCTGAAATATTTGACGTAGAAGGAACTTGAAATGATTGTTGAGGCACATATGTTGAGAACCCAAATGGTTGTGAACTTTGTTCATAACCTTGAGGCATGTATCCAAAGAAACCCACTGATGAATAAAAAGGTTGTGCAGGTATTTGATGATAGTAGGGCATAAATCCAAAAACATGCACCAGAGGTACATTGGGTTCAACATGTGATTGATGGTGTGATGCCCAACATAGGACTTTAAATTAAGAATTGTGAAGTTAGAAATCTATATTGATAGTAATAAATAATTTATTCAAATTACAAGAGTAAAGTTATAACCTGAATAATGGGTGCCCCTTCACGCAATATATATCGTCTAATTCGACGTATATACCATTGCATGTATTCTGAATTTTCATGCAAAATATTGTGGTCCATCACACCTTGAACAATAAAATCATTCCAATCATTGTAAGCACGAGTTCAACGATGATGATGGTAAGGATAAAAAATATCTGTTCGACCTCTCATATCTATGTTGTGGAGTTCGTCTAGGTTTGGTGGGTCATTTGGAATATTTTGTCTCATTCCAAATTGTCTCATGACCCTGTCTATTGGGTGTCATTCCACAATTGCATAACATATGAGAGAGACTCTTGCACGAACAATCATAGATATCTCTACATTATTAATTAATGGTCTTATTGCAGAGGTGTCATATGGTGTCCACAAGAACTGCAAACAATATTTACTGTTATGACATATTTATTAAAGAATATCATAATTTTAAAATACTAAATATCAAGATTAAGGAATGAATCTCTTTTATATGTAGCCTATCAAATATCCCGCATATCAATGTGACTGAGTTGGTGGATATGTTTGTTTGCATCATCGGACGAGACCACCTTCGAGCAAGCGGAAACCCAAGACCTTGTTATACTTCATCGTCCGATAGGGGAAGTACATGCGGGGCAATGCATGTAATGCGGTCCCACGCCCATGATTGTAGCAATAACAAACAAACACCTATTTCAGTTTGTGAAGCATTAACAGCCCGATTCAGTGACTGAAATATGGAAGCTAAAACTGTTGCACCCCAACTATAGTCAGCTACCTCAGTCAAGTTGGCTAATAACAGCAGATACATAAAATGCACGCGTGCTCCAGATGTATCTGGCATCAAACAACCACCTATGAGCATCATTATATGAGCTCTGGCATGTTGGTTGATGACAAACTCATCAAAATCGGCAGGAAGGTTCTGAACTAGTTGACGCAACCATGTTAGATAAATGGTTTTGCCCTTAATATACTTATCAGGAGGAGTGGCCCCCTAATAAGACCTGACATGTTTCACAGACATCACCAAGACTCATTCCAGTTACTGCCACCCCGTCTATCTTCAATCCTAATTGTAGGGCAACATCTTGTAATGTGATGGTTGCCTCTCCATAGGGAAAATGGAATGTGTGCGTTTCGGTTCTCCACCATTCAACCAACGCACTAATCAAATGGTTGTTAATTTTCACTTGTCCGATCGCCATGACACAACCAAAGCCAGCTTGATTTATGGCATTCTTGACACGATCGTCTATTTGATCGAAGTGTGCCATACCCCACACAGAATGAAACCTTGGACGAAGTAATCGTTCATCGCCTTCCCATATTAAGTTGAAGTTGGAAACATGTTTGTCTTGGAAGCACAACACTGAACAATCAATAGGTCCTGGTTGTGTGTTTGCCATTGTATGAATTTAGGAACAAAGGTTAAGGGAAAAAAAGGATATGGAGAAGATGGGAAGTTAGATAATATG
This sequence comes from Glycine tomentella, assembly GCA_007407185.1. Taxonomy (NCBI): domain Eukaryota; kingdom Viridiplantae; phylum Streptophyta; class Magnoliopsida; order Fabales; family Fabaceae; genus Glycine; species Glycine tomentella. Next base: position 856,797 of record PYAF01000845.1, read on the forward strand.
AAATAAGCTTTCGGAGGGGGACGAAAGTGTTGTAGCAGGATGACTAGAAAATATGAATTATCAGGAGGTGTGTCCCAGTCGAAGCATTATACAAGCATTATATAACATTCATTTAATACTTTAACATGCAAAGGTCAGAATAACTGTGTTATTAGTTGGACTAATGTGGTGTCATGTAGAGTCATGTAAAATTCAAAGTTTTCAGTAAATATCTTTGGACTTGTCTTAAGTTCACGGGCACGAGGTTCATGAAAGTGCCATTGTCTGGTCATTTCCAAACCTTATGTTCTACACCATCATCATATAGCACGACCCTCATGAGCAATAGGTTTGGACTTTATTCAATGCATAATGTGTGCACCTTTGGAGTTTATTGAATGCATTCATGTGGCTTCAAGTTACCACTATTGATTTCCATGTGCACTAGCTGTAATGTCATTTCCAAACCTTATGTGCTGCACCAACATCATATAGCTTTTCTCATAAGCCGTAGGTTTGGACTTTATTCAACGCATTGATTCCCCTAAAATCATACAACTCGTTTGTAGTTTATTGAATGCATTAACGTAGCTTCAAGTTAGCACTATTGATTTCCATGTGCACTAGTTGTATTGTCATTTCCAAGATTTATTACAACTCTGCACCAACCTTCATTACCTTTGGAGTTTTTCCATTGAAATGATGCAGCTCCAGACTTATCAGTAGCAGATTTTCTATGTGCACTGCGTGTGGTCATATCGAAGCTTTAATTTTCAGGTTATAACGTGAAGATGCACATTCACGAACTTCGCCACAAGCTACACGAGGTCAATTAAAATAAAATATTCATTCATATGATGCAATGAATACATACCCAGTGTTGAAAGCAGTCACATATGTGTATGGCCACCCACCATGCAAAGGCTTGGGATTTTAAACATGTATGAATTGGAAACCAAGCTCAGAAGTCGTGTACCACCACACGACTTTGAAGTCCCTAGCATCCACACGACTTTAAAGTCGTGATCCTCTACACGGCCTTTGAATGCATTAATTAAATGCATTAGTTAAAACAATAATGCATGTACATATAATAAAACAATGGTTGATAACTTGAAAAATGAAATTGATAGAGAACTTTTGAGTCGGCAAAATGAAATTGATATAAGAGATGTATTATAATATATATATATATATATATATAATTAATAAAATGAAATTGTTTTATTTTTTAATAGTTTTGTATTTATTATTTTTGAATTGGAATATTGTATATTAGGAGACAATATAATTGTAGTGTTACTTTCATATAAAAAAAGACTTTGTTCAACAATTATTTCCACAACTAAACTAATGTAGAAAGTCAGTTGTGGCTACAGTAGTAAATTGATATAAAAAAAATTACTTTATGTATTGATTGATTTTACATCCACTCATGAAATCAACTTAAAATATTGAAAACAATCTATTTCCAGAGTTTTTTTTAATAGTGTGTTACTTTTTATTAAAAATTTCTCAACATATTTAATTTGACTTGTTATAAAGAAAATTATCTTTTGAAAAAATTTAAAGGCCATAAAACATTTTTTAAAAAATAATTCAAATAAATTAATAAATAATTTCCCATAAAAAAATTAAAAATAAAATTTATTTCTACAAAAATATCCATTATTAGACAAATATAAAAGTTATTAACAAGTCCTTTATTTATTTCTCAACAATTTTTAATATTTTATAAATAATGATTAGTCGTGTCATTTAATGAATAATTCTTAATATTTTATAAATAATGATTAGTCGTATCATTTTATAAACAATTCTTAATATTTTGTAACAACAATTAAATAATGTTATCATGAACAGAAGTTATCACAAGATTAAAGCATGACCATGTTGATTGAATTACAACTATTCAAAACTTTTAAATAAAGTTGTATAATGCAAAACAAATATGACTAGTCGTGTCTTCAACAAAAGTGCTACAGTATAAACAAATTAAAAATATTCATGATAAACAATAAGGTACATATATAAGTGGCGAAACTGGTCACTTAACATCACCTTCCAAACATATCAAACATTGCACAAGCTTGTTGTTATCTTTTAGCAATAACTTTTTCTTCACGAACTTCAGGTACTTGTTTTATGTTATGATGGTTTTGGCATGAAACCAACTTAATGATTTTCATTACTAACAAATTATTCCATGTTTTTTAGAGATGAGTAACGAAGAACCATTCATCAGAGATAATGTCAGCGATTTTAGTGACGACTTTGAACCCAGCAACGATGACGAGAGTAGATCAACAAGCCATGACACGACAAAAACAATTAATAGCCAACTCTCGGAAGATTTACAATACTCGAATCCATTTAACAATAGAGAGACTCGGGGCACAAATGACCTTTATGAATGTAACATCCCCAAAATTATAAAAATATGATGATAAATTTGATAGAAGTATGTTTAGAAAAAAATAACTATATCACTCTTTCCAAGAAGTAGAAATTACTAAAAAAACCCTTAAGATGAAAATGTCAAAAATTCCCTTGGACATTTTTGAAAATGACCAAAATGTCCCTAGGTTGAATAACATAATTACCAACATGCCCTTAGGCCAAAAATGCTCAAATAACTTTAGAAATTTTGTAGGAACTTAATGAAATTACAGAATACACTTAGCTAACTAAGTATCAACATATTTTGTGACAGAAAATTTTAGAATAAAATTTATAGGAATTTTATAAGATGACAACTTTGAGGCTTTATTTAAGAAAACTCAAGCATCAGAAGAATATGGAAAAATGATACAGATAATCTAAGGGATTTTCTCTCAATTATAAAAAGGAATAAACTCATTTGATGAACCAATTTAGTAATTTTAATAATCAAAAGTAAATGAACTAAGGTAAATGTAAATTGTAGGTAAATAATACCCTAAATGTATTACTTGTAAGAAATTTTAATAGGATTATGGTTAACCTAGAATTATATTACTCTTAGGTGGGAAAATGTAAATTAGATCCTTCTAAAAGCTAGAAACAATTTAATTTCAAGGATACTATAATAAGTAAAAGAATGAAGAAAAACATAACTAAAGCCTAGCCATCCTACGTAGAAAAGGAAAACAAATGAGAATTTCACTACAAGCTTGGTACTCCACGTGCAAATTAAGAAGGAAAGAGGATGATGTAGAATTCTCAAGAACATGGACACTTGTAGGGTGAAGAACTAATAGCCAATAGGATTAAACCAAATAGAAAGTTAAGTCATTATAACCCTAGAGATATTTGTAGCCAAGCTTTCTCTATACTCTTCTATCTTGCACGTGGATAGCTCTAGACATTATTTCAACAATCCCAACGGTCAAAAGTTACATATGTGGGATAGTAGTGTACCTTTAAAATTTTAAGAAGATCCAACGGTTAATGAATTCAGAATCACTATTTTACTAAAATGGGTTTTGGGGTAAAATCAAGAAAAACACAAAATCTTCCAATCCACGAAAATTGGTGAAGATTGCTCTACAAGCCAAGCTACTCCACAAAAATGCAAGAGAAATAGAGAAACTTCAAGAGCTTGGACACTTGGAAGCAAAAGAAAAGAAGCTCTAAGATCATGCCAAGTGATAGGACACTTGGAAGGAAGAAAGAAAGAAAACTTAAGATTATAACAAGTGTAAGGACACTTGTAAAAGAATAATGATGGCTTATAAGATTTTTCTCTAAGTAATCATTTCTTCACCACTATATAAAGGAAGGAGGAGGAACCTAAGTAGAAGCCAATTCCAAGACCACTCCTTTCTTCAAACCTCACGTGAACTCTCTCCCTCACACCACTTTCATTTCATTTCATTTCATTTCATTTCATTTCATTTCATTTCATCTTTCCCTTTAAAGCTTAAATCAAGTAAACCCCATCACCTTGAAGAAATTACGTGTAGAGGCAAACAACCTTAGGAAGGATTTAACAAGCCTAGAAGGATATCAAGATTCAAACTCACTTGAGGTAGGTTAAGCTTAAATCTCTAGTTAATCAATGGTTTGGATTAATTTATATGCTTTAATAGGCTGATTTATGGTTGATATTTAGGCTTGAATTTCGTGATGTTTAAAGGTTATTCTTTGATGATAATATGTTGATTTAAGTTATAAGTTAGGCTATGATTTATACCCATTAATATTAGTGAAGTATGGAATTCCAATTGATAATCTTTTGAGGTGATTTCAATGATACTTTGGACTGTCTGTTTATATTTTTATGGACATGTTTTGATTTAATTTTTGAAGTAGAGGATGAATGGTGTAGAGTTGAATGATTTAAATACTTGATGATTTGATTTAGAGGATTAATTATTTGATTTTGAGAATTAATTAGTGAGGTGGTAGGTGAAAGGAGAATTAAGATGTATATTAGGTGAGAATCTTTGTTTATAAAGGTTTAAAGGAATTAGATATTATTTATATTGAGGATTATTAGTTAGATTACTAACATAATTTTTCTGTAGTTAATGTTATTCTCTGGTTATGCATAAGTTAATACTAATCTTACTTGATTAAGGTATGGTGGTGTAACCATATTCATAAGCTTAATGGATAAGATATGGTGGTGTAACAATACTTATGATATAAATGATGATATGATATATATATTTTGCTTATGAATTTGATTTTTATGGATGTTGATATGTTGATGTGCTTAAGATAGGTGGATTCATGTTTCCATGTTCCAAGTCCAGTACGAGGCTTTGGGGAAACAAAATCTGATGCTACATACAGTACGATATGTAGTATCCAGGTGCAAGGATATATGACAAAATTCATGCATGTTTGCGTAAGACTATAGCAGCGTCCACACTCAGTGTGGCCACATACAGTACGATATGTGGAGGTCATTTGTCCTGGGATAGTTCATCTTATGCATTCATATAGTTGCATATTGCTTGTGGATGTGTTTAATTTTTTTTTATTTTACTAACCTAATAATAGGGTCGGGATTTAGCTTTGCCTACTGAGAAATTTATTTCTCACCCGATCTGTTTCATGTTTTTTTTAGATGGCAATGATGGACAGGTTCCATGAGGCATTGGAGTAGTGAAGATATATAAAAGAAATTATGAACTAAGCTGGATTTTTGAGAAAAGTAGTGTACTTGTATTATATAAACTTTTGTATCAGAGACATTGGCTATGTATATGAGTAACAAATCTTTTGCAAATTTTTCGTTTTAAAAATTTTACTATTATACGTTTCTTAGAAATTTACCCTTAAGTAAAAATAAAAATAAGTAAATATTTTGGCCGTTACAATGAAGGTATGATATTTGAATCTAAACAAGCAGCTGTCAATGCTATTAAAGAATTTCATTTTCTACAGCCATATAATTTTGATGTGGTTAAGAGCAAGAGTGACAAGTATGTTGTTAGGTGTAGTCAGTATGGTAATGGATGTCATTGGAGGGCAAGAACATCGTTCAACAAAATACGTATGAGTTGGGAGATGAAAAAAATAAGTGGCATGCACAATTGCACAAGTTCACAAATATCACAAGATCGTGTTAGGTTAGACTCCACCGTCATTGCCCATAATATTATGCAGTTAGTGAAAACAAATCCCGGTATCCAAATCAAAACTTTAGTTGCAGATATTTTACAACGATTTGGGTATACTGTGTCATACAAAAAAGCTTGGACAACAAAACCAAAAGCTGTAGAAATGATTTTTGGAAATTGGGAACAATAATATAATTAGTTGCCTGTATGGATGACTGTTGTTACCCATTTTGTGCCTGGTACAATTGTTAGATACAAAACATCCACTTCAATGGAGGATGTTGAACATGGTTTTTCTAAAGTGATCCTTAATTGTGTATTTTGGGCTTTTAAGCCATGCATTGAAGGCTTCAAATTTTGCAAGCCAATTAGGTAGATGGAACATTTTTAACTGGAAAATGTCATGGTACTTTGTTGACTGCCATTACACAAGATGGTAGTAGAAATCTTTTTCCACTTGCATTTGCAATTTAGAGAGCGAGAGCAAAAAAGCTTGGATGTGGTTCGTTCATTATTTAAGGAGACATGTTACCCCTCAACCAAATTTATGTACTATATCAGATAGGAGAACCAGTTTGGTAGCAACTTTGCGATCAGAACGAATTGGATGACATAAACAGAATGTATCTTCTGTTTAGTGCATTCGCCACATTGCATCCAATTTTAACAAACAGTTCAAAAGCGTGGATCTAAAAATGCAAGTCATCAACATGGGTAACCTTCTAACCATTATATTCAAAAATTTATTGCATATTATTAAAATGCATGATTTTTTATAATGTTGTCTTATTCAATAGGAAGAGTTGAGGAAACCTCAATTTGAGGCAAAGTTGCTCGTAATGCGATCAGAGTTTCCACTTGCAACAGATTGGCTGGACCAAATCCCCAAAAGTCAATGGACTCAGGCATATGATGAAGTTAAACGGTATGAGCATATGACTACCAACCTTGCTGAATGCATGAATTCTGTTTTGAAAGGAGCCTGAGCATTGCCTATTACTGCCTTGGTCAATGAAACATTTAATAAAATAAATGATTCATTTGTTACTAATGACATGAAATTTATGAATATGATAAAGGCAGGGCATAGGTACTCTGAAGATGTGTATGTCATGCTCCAAGAAAATCAACGTATTGCAACCTCGCATTACGTTCGCATGTACGTTCGGGAAACAGGTGAGTTTGAGGTTCATGAAATTGCTAATACGCGACATGGACAACGAGCAATGACATGGACTGTCAAGTTGAACAAATGGTCGTGTCAGTGTGGACATTTCCAAGCTTTTTGAATTTCATGCTCGCATGCAATTGCAGCGTGTGCATCTTGCAGCTTAAATTATGATGACTTTGTTGATCCTGTTTACAAGTTGGAGAACATTTGCAAAGTTTATTAACATAATTTTCATTCCCTTGGAAGTGAAGAAAATTGGCCTCAATATTTAGGTCCATATTTTATGCCTGATGATTCAAAACGACGAAATACATTGGGAAGACCAGTCACTACTCATATATACAACGAGATGGACGAACCAATTTCAAATAGACCGAAAAATGCTCATTATGTAGAAGTGAATGACCCAATTGTTGTAACTGTCCATACTAGGAAGTTAACAACTAATATTATTTGTACTTTTTTTACTTTTCTTTACTTTCTCATCTTTATTTAATGTTCTTTATTTTTTTAAGTATTTAACTACTGTAATTACTTAATTTATATTCGGTGTTAATATAACAATTATTCTTTTAATTGTTATATTAACATTAGTATCTCAAATGATTAATTAACATTATGACAATTGGCAAAATTAATAAACAAAATCAAAATAAATATAGCCTAATTCATATTTTATAAGTTAAATTTATTACCAAACTATTTTCATCAAACAATACATCTCTACCAATTTCAATTTTAACATTAGTACAACAATTTACAAAATTAATTGAAATATTAAATTTAATTCAAAATAATTACACAATAAACATATTAAAAAAGTGTGTAATTATTAATAACTAAATATATACAAAGTATTAAATCAAATTAATAAATTTTAATTGTTAATAATTAAATAATAAAATTAAA
>PYAF01000845.1:864507-879037 GCA_007407185.1 Glycine tomentella
TAAAAAATTAATAACAAAAACAAATATTAAATAAACATATAAAATAAATCAATTATATATATATATATATATATATATAACAATAAGATGATCTAAGTTGATTTGAAAAATCTTTTTTATACATAACAAAATTATTCTGAAATTCAAAAATTATGCACATATGAATAATATTTGAATTATATGGAACTCTTAAGTAACAAGAAATCATAGTTATAAAAACTTATGAAGATATTCTTGAACATAAGAGAGTAAGAAGATAAAGAGGATGATCATAATACAGAAGCTAAGTAGAGAAATTTTGGCTAAAATAAGAATAGAAGAGGTTTTTCTTTCTGAAAAACTATGCCCCTCTTATTAATTTACATAACTATTTATAGTGATATTTCAACTCCGGAACTCAATATGAACTTCAAACCCATTTTACAAATAGTAGATTAAAGACAAAAACAAACAGTAAAATAAAAACACACATGCTTATATACAAAGTATTATCATTTTGTCAGCATGTCTTCTGCCGACAATTCTAATTGGTTATATTCTTATCTTTATTGTCTTCTGTTGCTGTCTTTCAGTTTTTAATTTTATTCCGAAAACTCTTCTTTTGTGAAATAATCCAACATATCCCTATTTTTGTGGTAAGGATTTGTGCTGGAACTACTTCCTTCATCCTTTACTGATTTTTGCTCTTGAGTTATTCTTTTCATCCTTTGTAATTTATCTTCAAATTCCTCTTGAGATGTAGCTGTAGCTAACTCAACCATGATTTGACTCTTTTGTGCTAGAAACAAAGCTTCTTTATCTGCATCTATATCTAACTGACTTCTAGGAACTTTATTATTTCTTGCCCATTGGAGCATTTTCTCTTTATTAATTAATCTAACATCAAATATTTTCCACCGTTTTATTTTTACTTGTCTGGAAAGGAAATACAAATCTGTCACATGATCTGCTTTGACAAAGTATATGTCCAGCTCATAATTCACGTTATTCCTTACAAGGCTATAAATGATAAAATTTGTATCCATCTACAAAAGTAGTATTGTCTTTAAAGAATTTATATAACTCCTCTATCTCTGGCGGAAAAACTTCTCTTATTGGCCCAAAATTATAAAATCATCTGATAAACCATTTTGAAAATTTTAAAGATATACCTTTCTTAAACTAGAGAAATCATGAATGTTTATCTGGTTTTAAGTATAAAACATTATTCCAGGCGGTCATATAATCATAGTAACTGTATTCTTAGGGAACAAATGATCTCGAAAATCTCTTGAAAAATTTATAGACATTATAAAAGAAAAGTGGTATCAGAGCCATTAAGTCCATAGATTGCTAAAGAATTTCTTAGAGTTATCTACATATCTTTTATTCTTTTCAATATTTCATAAAGAATTCTATCTATAAAGGTTGTTCTGATTCTTGAGAGAGTTGGGTGTAGCACTGAGAGGTGTGTATACATTGGTCAGCTTCTTGAGTCTAGGTGGTCCCGACAGTAGTGAGGTTGTAAGTCCGTTGGTTTAGCCTAGATATGGAAAGAGGTGGTCCCGTAACAATAATCCAAACAAGAAGTAGAGTAACTAATATAGTTAGAAGTCTATATATATAATATATATATGTATGTATGTATATATATGACGCTGGACCACAAAAGGTGGAGCACACGTTCAAGTTTAGAAGTCGTAATTATAAAAACAACTTTAAAGTCGTTTTTATAATTACAACTTTTAAGCATGGACTCATATTAAAAAATTATAAAAAAATAAGAAATACCACTTTAAATATAAAAATTACTTTAAAGTTATTTTTATATTTATGACTTCTTCTGAACATATATTTTAAAAAAATTAAAAAAACAATATAACTTTAAAGTTGTATTGATTTTTTTGATTTTTAGTAAAAATCGTAAAAAAATATTAGACTTTACTTTAAAAAAAATTTAAACAAAAATTCGACTTAATAAAAATAAGAGAGCCCCTTACCCCATACTGATTAATAAAAATAAGAGAGTCCCTAAATGATAAATATGAAAATTATTTACCCCTCCTCTGTAAAAAGCCGTATTATGGAATTGGAATATGGTCTATACTATAGTGCGGCAAAGCAAGAGATGGAAAAGCCTTGTCAAATTTTATTTTAACAAAAGACCGGACCAGAACAGAGTTAACAACGTGGGTTGTGGGTTTTTAAGTGACACACAGTGATCCGGTGGGCACTGAGATCGTTGTTCCCGGAACCGAACATCGCTTATCTGATTCAGCTGAGTTGAGTTGAGTTGAGTTGGTGTGTGTATATGCCCATACCCTAACCGGTAATGGGTTTTAGATCTGCATGTTTTGTTGTTGTGATCTTCATCCTTGGAACTCCATCTCTCTCTCTGGCTGAGACTCCAAGGCCCAAAAATGTCCAAGCTGCCCTTCGCGCTAAGTGGTCGGGCACTCCTCTCCTTCTAGAAGCTGGGTATGCTCTTTCTTTCCCTTCCTCCTTCCTCCTTGGCTCCTTTATCAACAACAAACAATAATTTTCTCATGTTTTCATTCATTCGCAGTGAGCTATTATCCAAAGAAGAGCCACGCCTTTTCTGGGATTTCATTCACATTTGGCTCAATGCTGCCCATGACAACGACGACGCCCAACCTCATTCCGCTAAATCTTGCGTCAACAAAATTCTACAACACACCCTTCCTCTTTTGACACAGCCACTAGCGTCCTTGTTCGAGTTCTCTCTTATTCTCAGATCAGCTTCCCCTGCTCTCGTGCTTTACCGCCAGTTAGCTCACGATTCTCTTTCTCACTATGCTGAAATTACCAAATTAGACCCCTTGCGTGTTGGGATAAGCCTCGAAAGCCCCCGTGGGAAGTGTTGTTGGGTGGACACTGCTGACAACTTGTTTTTCGATGTCTCCCAACTCCTCTCCTGGCTTCAAACTCAAACCCCTCACAAACCGTCAGTACTTTGCTTGCTATTTCTCTTTTCTTTCTATTTTCCAAACTTAATTCTTAATTAACACTGTGCTCCAACCTCGCCAGTGTGGGTCATTCCCCTCAGAGACCGCAACTCTTTGATTTTGATCATGTTTATTTTGATTCGAGCGCTGCAAGTCCGGTTGCTATCCTTTATGGCGCGCTCGGCACCAGTTGCTTTAAGGACTTTCATTCTGCTCTGGCTGAAGCTGCCAAACAGGTCCTTTCCTTTCCCTAGCTTTCTGTTTATGCTGTTTAGGGAATATTATACAGATTTTTTTTTGCTTAAAAGCATTACTGTTGTACAAAGAAATGATGCATGATGTAGCTATATATTTACCATTACGATTAGAGAATACAATATGGGAGAATTTCAATTGGAATATTGTTAACAAAGGGAAAATAGCCACACCTATTGTTATTTATTTTCTGACAAAAAACAAAAATCATCAACAGGAAGAGAAGATAGTTATAAATTTAAAATTACCAACTGTCTTAAATTGGCGTTGATGACAACCGTTAGTGCTTATGATTCCTTCGGCTAAATGTTTTTATTAAGACGTACTTTGTTGGAATTATCCCCAAAACAATCTTGTTATGATTCTGTGTGTTTTCCTTGCAAGTATTGATATGTTGTCCAAATATTTTCAGGAAAAAGTTAATTATGTATTGAGACCGGTGTTGCCAGCTGGATGTGAAACAAATTTTGGCCACTGTGGCTCTGTTGGTGCAAGTGACTCAGTAAACTTGGGTGGTTATGGCGTGGAACTCGCTTTTAAGAATATGGAATATAAGGCCATGGATGACAGTGCAATTAAAAAAGGTTGGAACAATTGACTTGCTGTAGAGTGCAGATTACTCCTTAAGGTTTTATATTTTGAATGTAGAAGCAATTTTGTTTTCGAAAGTAGGTCATGATGGATTGTTATTTCTTTATTCTCCTTTTCATTATTTTTTAACTTGGCTCATTATTTTAGTAGTGTAATATTATTATAGAAACAAGACAGTATTAATTCTTTCTAATTTCTGTGTATCATCTCAATATTTGCATTTTCTATAGCTTGATAATTTTTTTACTTAATCCCCTTTATGAAACTTCTCTTACTCCTGCCTTACTTTCCTTTTCATGTAATTTTGTTTCATTTTGTAAGTTAACAAGTCCTAATTCACAATGTATACTCTTTTTGTTTTGGCTTTGACCTTTCAAGTTGATAGTCCTATGAATTTTGATTATTGATTTGGAAACAGATAATTGAAAGAAGTATTTCCTAATTTTAATTAATTCGGGATTTACAAATTCATTGGTCTTTTTAACGCATTATTCGTCAAAATAAAATGTTCAAGGATTTTTATTTTAATTCCCTTATTAATGCTGTTGTTGGTTGCAGGTGTGACTTTGGAGGATCCCCGCACTGAAGATCTTAGCCAAGAAGTCAGAGGTTTCATATTCTCTAAAATTCTGGTTTGTAAAATCTCACCTATATTTGTTTTTCATCAGAAATGTGTTAGAGGAAAAACACTATTATTAGTTCTGTTATTTGTATCAAATTAAATTAGAAAGAGTTGTCTTCTGGTGCCAAATTTCTATCTTGTAACAGTAACATACACTTTAGTTTCCCTTACCCTTTTTTATGATTGATATCTGCATAGTTTGACAAATGTTAGCCTGGGAAGGGGCTTTTAACTTCCATATGCTTTTGTTTATTAGGAATAAATGACAATTTGTTTTGGTTGTTAAATATTGTCAACTTTCAACAACAAAAAAATTGTTTGAGGAGATATTGGTGTGACATCAATTGAGGAAGTACCAGTAGAAAGAGTAGATTGTAAGATTTTTAGCCCTATAAAACGGGGGTAAGGGAGACCAAGAAGGACATTGGAGAAAGTTGTTAAGAGGGATCTCATGGTAAATAATATTTATGAGGATCTGGTCAGTGGTGTCCAATGTTGTTAAAACGTAGTGTCAACGCAGAAACGGTGAGGATGAACAAAAACGTAAAAACGTGAAACGTAAATGAAACTTAAGAGTTTACTGTATACACAAAAATAAATAAATATCCAACATATATATAACTAAAACACACCAATACATAAGTTATCACAAATTTAAGTCCAAACACTAAAGAAATAAAATAAGTTCAAACTTAGTCATCATAATACATACTAAAATCAAGACACCAAGGTAATAAAATCATAAAAGAAATCAACATCTCTAAAAATAAATATATCAAATATATCCAATATATATATATATATATATATAAAATCAATATTAAATTTAATTAAAAACTTTGAATTATTAAGAATAATGTATCTAACAATTAATTTTTATTAATTGTATAAAAAATTAACCTCTTAATTCAAATAAAAAAATAGAAAAGAGTGAAAATAAAATTTGAAATTTAATTGAAAACAAAATTTAAATTTAAACAATAATAATAAAGAATAGCAAGAGTATGTCCTTTACACGGTTCCCATACGCTCTTGTCTCGCATCTCACACAACACTGGGTTCAATAGCAAAACTGCTAAGGGGAAGATTATTCACTCCATCAATCTTCTTCCTTGTCACAATTTCAGCTTCACACTTCTCAAGCTTTTCTTTTAAATCAGTGGCCTCCTACAAGCACACCAATAGGCTTAAGGTATGACTATTAGTACATTCAAGCACATAGTAGAAATCTGCCCTCAAATAATGAGAGCACCGGCAAGACTCTCTCTCTCTCACACTCTTCTCTCAGAAGAGGCTTACTCGTGTTCTAGTTTCTATAAGTCCCTAACACTACCAAATTGCCTTTTTATGAGTATTTTTGCAAAACATCTGACGAAGCAGGAGCATTTGCAAGCAGAAGAGGAGTAGGAGGTCTCGTCGTGAGCTTTGGATGAGAGCGCAAAACCTTCTACAAGTTGACGCCTTTGTTTGCGGTGGCTAGAGGAGAAGGAGACTGCGCAGCGGTGGTGGAGGAGAGACGTAAACGGCGGAGACGGGCTTAGCATGAGACAACGACAAAACCAAGAACACAGATGAGAGCGGCGAGGATGAGGACGGTGGAATCCCCTCCTTCCCCTCATCTTTGATTTTTTTTTTTTTTTTAAAAAAAACTGAGTCAACTCGGTAAACTCGCCGAGTCAACCGAGTTTACCGAGTTGACTCGCCGTTTCAACTGAGTCAGCCCATTTTCCGTTTCAACCACCGTTTCAACACGATTTTTGAAGCAAAAACGTTAAAAACGTCTGTTTCTACCGAGTTGAAACTACGTTTTAACAACAATGGTGGTGTCAGGTGATCCATATAGCAGACCTCATCTAGTGAGATGAGGCTTTTGTCGTAATTGTTGTTGTTGAAAGTGTCAAAGGAAAACCACCAGTACATTAGATGTTTGCATTGTAGCCTTTGAAAGGTTCAAACAAAATGAGAAATTAAGAAATAAAAGAAGATAAAAATAGAAACATAACCAGAATATACAAGAAAACATTACAACTGCATCACACTGGAGATTGGAGAATAAATTGGAAAAAAGGCCTTCTGCTAGTTTATTTTGACTATGAGACTATGGTTGCCACAATTCACCTTGAATTTGAAACTTGAGATTGTTTATCTTGAATTGATAGTTTGCTCATACATGCTAATATGCTCTAACCATTCATGTTATGGATGCTATTTTGAATTCAAGACATCATAATTGCAGCTTCCTCTCAATTATTATACTTCATTATTTATGCTTTCTCATTCAGTGTGCCTAATGTTATCTTGGTTCTACTTTTCTTTTGAGTGATGACATTTCCTAATCTATCTGTTCGATATCAATAAATTGCAATTCATATTAAAAATTTTGTTGTTTGTACATATGAATTTAACTGTTTGTGTTTATGTGCAGGAGCGTAAACCCGAGTTAACATCTGAGATCATGACTTTCAGGGATTATCTATTGTCATCAACTGTATCAGATACACTTGATGTTTGGGAACTGAAGGGTATTGCTGTATTCGTACCTTATCTTTTTCTGATAATTGAAATTGATTGATAATTTATTTTCAGTTTAGTAGGGTTTAATGAACTGTGCTGTAATATATATATATATATATATATATATATATATATTTTAATATAACAGATCTAGGGCATCAAACTGTACAGAGAATAGTCCGTGCCTCTGATCCTCTACAGTCAATGCATGATATCAATCAAAACTTCCCTAACATAGTTTCTTCTTTGTCTCGCATGAAGGTAAATAATTTTGTTACTTACATTGGATGCTAACATTAGACAGTTTCCTCCCTAGTAATTGTTTGTTGTTCTTATGGAACTGTGACGTGCTGTGCAACAGCTTGATGATTCTGTTCGAGATGAAATAATGGCAAACCAGCGGATGATCCCACCTGGCAAGTCTTTAATGGCTATCAATGGTGCTTTAGTCAATGTGGAAGATATTGACCTTTACCTGTAATATTTTTTTTCTCCTGCTGATATCATTTATGTTATAACGGCGAGATATTCTTTGTCCTTGGTATTTCCTGTTTGCACCTGTGTTGTAGTCTGAGGTTACTGTTTCTCTCCATATATTCATATGGAAAAATTGCTATTGCATCCTGATGGTTCTTTTGTTGTGAACAATAAAGATGGGAAGATTTAGATCAAGGTCCATTTATACTTCACTCTGTGTTTATTCTGTTTGAGCCTATTTAAGGTAGCTAAGTTATCTGATGGAATTCCTCATTTTAGATACCTAGTTATCGGGTTATCTACACTTGTATATGCTTTTATCAGCTAATTATTATTTTAAAGAATTATTTTTGTGTTCTAAGCAAGTAAACATTTGGTATCCATTTGGTTGCGGTTTTGTGGGCCCTATTGTTTAATAGACAAACAGATTTCCCAAAGCTGCTGAGGAAGTTGTGAGCTTGTGGTTATGGCTATTGGATTGTGCTTGTTTTGCATTGCTGGGGCCTCTAGATTAATATTTAGCAGCACAAATTCTTAGTTTCTTACCAAGGTTGGCAAACTCGAGAGTGTTTGCAAACTTGTGAAGCTTCTGTAGATTTCAACTTTAAACTCATAGGAATAAGAATTTAGTCAATTTACCTAATATAAATTTATTAAATTATAAAAAATAATGTTAAAAACTGTAATAACACATAACATAATACTCTTAATACAACAATAATTCAATATTTCAACTCCAAAATAAACTAAAGTAGCACACCACAATAATAAAATGTGATAGTACACTGGTAATAAACATTATCAGACTACATAAATGACCAAATCATACATAAACTCATATAAGTTCCTAAAGTGAAGACATTTCAAAAATGTTTTAATTTCTTTAAATAAATTGAGCCTAATAAAATGTTACATTATGTTGGTTTCAAAAACAATGCATGAGCAGCATAAGACACTGGATGCCTTAAAGTTAAATGAAAAATTTCAAACTTCTGATATTCTATTCTTGTTATCTTTCATTAGGTTGATTGACTTGGTTCATCAGGATCTGTTGTTGGCTGATCAGTTCTCAAAATTGAAGGTGAATGCCATTTAATCTTCATGTTGTTCTATTTTTAGTATTTGACTAATTTCTAGCTAACTTTTTTATGGACCTAATATTAATGGCATGTGAAATTTTTTCTGCTGCACTCTAATACTTGAAGTTTGCGAGTCTGTATATTTATAATTATAAATAATATAATCACAATAGAATATGATAGGCCAGGTACTGGAGAAGAGATAATGAAAACTGAATGGAACTATATTATATAAATTGATATCAGACCTTAATCAATTGATGTCAGGCCCTGGGTATGACCTGGGCATGAGATTGTATACAAAAGAGAACATTAAGAAAATGTAATATCTCTAGGAAATTCAACAGTGCCTAGGCAGCCTAGCCTCTGCCAAACCCCAAATAATTCCAGTCTGTCTCACCAATTGCCCTTCTAGGCTTATACCCTCCCATACAACAGACTCACACATCCCTCCCTCTGCTGTCAACTAGGTAGTTTGTTACTAAGTGGAGTAGCTTCCTTATTTCTCTCTCTCTTGGGCATGATTTGGTGCATCACATGTCTTGCCACTCCTCACATATACCTTGGTGATCTTGGGTCTCGGGATCTCATCAGATTACAATGTCATTTGACATAATCAGTTTCAGTAATAGTCACCTAAGAAGAGTTGGGAAAAAATGTTGTAAAATGAGGAAAAAGTGAGGTAGTTAATGATATTGCTTTGGTGGAACAAATTGGCTGTTGGAACAATTAGAATTTCAATAGTTACCTATTTGGATCTTTCCATTTCTCTTTAAAACTCACGAGTGTATCTGTTGTGAGAAATTGACATAGATATTTTGCTCTTGGTTAATGTTTTGCCATATATTTAGATTGTAATAGTGATCCCAGTAATTGCAGATACCTCATAGCACTGTGCGAAAATTGCTGTCAACTTCACCTCCTTCAGAGTCCAGTATGTTTCGCGTTGATTTTCGCACTACTCATGTACATTATCTTAACAACTTGGAAGAAGACGCCAAGTACAAAAGTTGGAGGAGCAATTTAAACGAGGTTAACTACTTGATTTTAAAAACTAGACAATATTATTATTTTCAAAGTATTATTGCTGTAAATTTTCATGAACATCATCTTTTCTTTTTTAAGATCTTGATGCCGGTCTTCCCTGGCCAGCTACGTCACATCCGTAAAAATCTTTTCCATGCTGTTTTTGTTCTTGACCCAGCAACCATTTGTGGTCTTGAGGCAAGTTTATTTCCCCAAGCTTAACAATTTCACATTGTTCTTTATAACTTTGTAAGTATTTCCAATTGAAATCTCTTATATTTGGGACCTTGCAGTCCATTGATATGATCATATCATTGTATGAAAATAATTTTCCTGTGAGATTTGGGATTGTGCTGTATTCTTCAAAATCCATCTCGAGGTTAGAGAATCATTCTGCCAAAGAGGATGGAGATAAATTTGAGGAGGATATATCCGACATGGTAATATTCACCTTTAGATGTGCAGAAATCAGAAGTATACACAAACATATTTTTGAGGAACTTTACTGGCAAGTTTACGATACACTGTTTTTGTCGTTCCACTTTTCAGATTATACGTCTCTTCAGTTATATCAAGGGGAACCATGGCATTCAATTGGCTTTTGAGTTTTTGAGCAATGTATGAATTTTTTCTTCAGTATTAGTTATCTTCTGTTGACTGTTTCTATGACATTGTCTTACCACTGTTTTTATTTTCATTAAATATTTGTATACAATATTAAGATGACTGAAGTCCAGAAGTGTATATGTTGGGAGAAAACTGAGATGAACTTTTATGTTGAGCATGCATATTATTCTGTCAATCTTGCAGTTACGTGCTATGTTCAGACTTTGAATCTGTCAAGTTTCTGATTTGATCCAAAACCTCAAATTGCGACTGTAGAAAATCAAGGAATATTAGTAGCTAATTATTAAGTATATCATTAGTTTATTTGTTTCCATTATTTCCTTTATTAGGATTAGGAAATATATGATTTGATATGTGTTAATTACAGTAGGATGAGATTATTTCCCTTATTACTCATTATTTAGTTTCCTTATTTTGTAAACCTCTTTTATTATAAATAAGAGTATTTCGTGTGGTCTTAGATGACACACAACAGTAAATAATTGACACATGGTATCAAGAGTAGGTTTTCGTTCCTAACCTTCAGCCTAGGTTGAAATCTATTTCTCGTTGTCTATGTTCTTCTGCTAAAACAAACCACCTACTGTTATTTAGCCAAAACCATTAGCTTCAGGGCTCCGATCATTAAACCGAGGGCACCAGTCGAATCAGCACAAAAATTCGAGCCAATCCGAGCCGATCCCGTCACTGGAAACCAACTCATGCACCGCCACATGCTGCCTTCCCGACCTTCGTTTTCCACGCGATTCTCCAGAACACATTGTCGTCGCCTCCTGTACCTGTCTTGGGGGCCAAATCTCTGTTCTAGGTACTTTCATTTGTGGGTATTTTTTCTTCATCCTTGTGTTAATAGCTTCGTCACTTTCTTCTGCTACGTCTGCTGCTCCTAATGCTCTATCTTTTGGTGAGAGTCTGTCTTTGCAGATTACTAGTCATTGTTTAAATGGCTGGAATTTTCTTCAATGGTCTCAATCCGTTAAACTTGTTATTCGAGGAAAAGGCAAGATGGGTACCTCACCGGGAAAGTCAAACACCCGGCTGAGCGTCATCCAGATTATGATGTGTGGGAGACCAACAATGCTTTGGTGATGGCATGGTTGACAAACTCGATGGAGCCGCAAATTAGTCGTGCCTATCTCTTCTTGGACACTGCTAAGGAGATTTGGGATGCCGTGAATCAGAATTATTCTGATTTGGAGAATACCTCTGAAGTGTTTGATTTGAAAAATAAGTTAAAGAATCTACATCAAGGAGGTATGTTTGTCACTGAATATTTTAATGAGTTTCAAAATTTGTGGTAGGAATTAGATCTTCACTATCCACTGACCTTGGAGAGTTAGCTGCTAGTGCGAAATTCAAGAAACACCTGGAGAAAGAATGACTCTATGAATTTCTTGCTGGTCGTAACCGAGAACTTGATGAGGTTAGAGGCTGATTTCTTGGACAAAAGCCATTGCCCACCCTTGCTAATGCTTTTGCAGAAGTTCAGAGGGAAGCCAGCAGGAGACGAGTGATGCTCGGAGAAAAGGAACAAAGTGAAGTCAAGAAATCCATAGATGTGTCAGCCTTGGCAGTTAAATGCCCTCCTGACCGTGCTCCTAGCGACTCTAGATAGGGTGATCGTCCTTGGTGCAATCACTGCAACAAGGCTGGTCACACACGTGAAAAATGTTGGGACATTCATGGCA
This sequence comes from Glycine tomentella, assembly GCA_007407185.1. Lineage (NCBI taxonomy): Eukaryota > Viridiplantae > Streptophyta > Magnoliopsida > Fabales > Fabaceae > Glycine > Glycine tomentella. Next base: position 876,332 of record PYAF01000845.1, read on the forward strand.
ATTCACTAACTGGAAGCCGAAGGGGTCTAATAAAGGTCGAGCTTATCAGGTTCCTTTGAAAACAAACCTGAAGAACGTCACACTACAGGTGGCTCTAGTAGCATCACCATTCCTCTATCCCAGTATGATCAATTCAAATAGTTCTTACATCAGTCTTCTAGCTCTCAACCTAGCACCACCACTAGCCTTGTAGCCCAACAAGGTACGACTCTTCATGTCCACAATAGCCCTCGTTGGACACTTCATTCTGGTGCGTCTGATCACATGACAGGTAATCCAACATTGTTTTGTTCTTATGCCCCATGCTATGAGACCTCACGGGTAAAACTAGCAGATGGTAGTTTCACACAGATTGCTGGGAAAGGATCGGTTAAACTCATCGAGAATATTATGTTGCCTTCTGTTATACATGTGCCTACTTTAACTTGCAATCTTATTTCTATCAGTAAATTGACTTCTGATCTCAATTGTCATGTGACGTTCTCCATTCACAACTGTGTTTTTAAGTAACAAGATTCGGGGAGGACTATTGGTAGTGCTAGAGAAGAAGGAGGTATTTACTACTTTGAGGATGTGAAGTCTCAAGCAGCCTTTGTGGAGAATGATTATGTCTTTGTTTCTGATTCTAGTACTGATGTAATGTTGTGGCACCGTAGGCTTGGCCACCCCAGTTTACCTTATCTTCAAAAATTGTTACCCAGTCTTTTTGTTAATAAAAATATCAGTTTAATACCTTGTGACATTTGTCCTCTTGCAAAGCAGTCTCGAGTCACCTATTCACCCCGAGTCTACACAACATCTTTTCCTTTCTCCTTAATTCCCGGTGACATATGGGGTCCCGCCCGTGAGAAAAATATCTCCGGTACTTAATGGTTTATCACCTTTATTGATGACCATACCAGGGTTTGTTGGGTCTATCTCTTGAAGGAAAAATTAGACACTGAACATGTGTTTCGTCAGTTTCGTGCCATGGTTCAAACTCAGTTCTCCAACTCTATCAAAATCCTCGGTACGGATAATGGTAAAGAATATTTGAGCTCTGTCCTTGGAGAATTCTTATCCCATAATGACATTCTTCACCAAAGTTCCTATCCTCACACACCTCAACAAAATGGTGTGGCAGAAAGAAAAATCGTCACCAACTAGAAGTTGCCCGGTCCCTTATGTTCGCTATGAATGTTCCTAAATACTTATGGGGGAAGCTGTCCTCATTGCATCCTATCTTATTAATCGGATGCCTTTCTGTGTCCTAGGGTTCAAGTCACCCTTATCATGTTTTCTTACCTCCTTTCCGTCTACTTGGTCAATCTTATCCCTTTCACCTTGAGTGTTTGGTTGTGTCGTTTTTGTTCACACACCTCTTCATCACAGGTCTAAACTTGACCCAAAATCCCATAAGTGTGTTTTCATTGGATATTCTCCTACCCAACGGGGCTATAAGTGTTATTCCCCGACTTTGCGTCGAGTCTTTGTGTCTATGGATGTTCAGTTCTATGAAACTCAATCCTACTTTCCCCAACCTTCTCTTCAGGGGGAGATTTTGATGGACGAAGACGATAAGTCTGCTGAACCTAAGGAACTCACAATGTTACATCATTGTCCTGAATCAGTGTTGTGTTTGGATCCTTCCCTCCATCCAAAAACAAGGGGAGATGCAAAGCCACAACCACAACGACAATTAATGGTTTATAGCAGGAGACATCATCCTCAAAGTGTAACTAATCCAGAACCTCTACACTACCAAAAATCCACTCCCGAGTCCAATTCGATCGAACCAGAAGTTGTGCACTCTGATGACCTGCATCTTCAGATTGCAGTAAAGAAAGGTACTAGATCATGCACTGCTCATCTTATTTCTCACCATATCTCCTATGATAAATTATCCCTAGGTCTTCGTGCATTCAACACAACGTTGGATAGCACAAGTTTACCATAGGAGGCACTTGATGATCCTAAATGGAGACATGCTGTTTCTGAAGAGATGGATGCCTTGGAAAAGAATGGAACATGGGAAACTGTGGCACTTCCTAGAGGCAAACAAACAGTGGGTTGCAAGTTGGTATTCACTGTTAAATTTAATGCAGATGGCAGTATTAACAGGTACAAGGCAAGATTGGTTGCGAAAAGATTCACCCAGACGTATGGGGATAGATTATTAGGAGACCTTTGCATCAGTAGCTAAGCTCAACACCATTCAAGTTCTTTTGTCCTTGATAATTAATCTTGATTGGCCTCTATAACAGTTGGATGTAAAAAATGCATTCTTAAATGGTGAGTTGCATGAAGAAGTATACATGGATCCTCCACCTGGTTTTGGGAAAGGAGTCGGTGAAGTGTGTAAGTTGCCAAAGTTTCTTTACGGACTTAAGCAGTCCCCAAGAGAATGGTTTGACAAATTTACTCAAGCAGTTAAAGGGAAAGGATTTCTACAGGTTCAAACTGATCATACCCTTTATCACAAACGTCCTAAGGATGGTAAGATTGTTGTTCTTATGGTTTATGTGAACGATATTGTAGAAATATTTAGAAGAATATTTCATATTATTGAATGATACTACGTAAGTAGTATTTATAAGAAAACAGAATAGAGAGCAGCTAAGCATCCACTAATAAAGGCTGAGACATAATGAAAGCACCAACTAAGCAAACACTAAGTAAAGCATCTACAGCTAAGTATCAACTAAGTGGGCCAAGACAACTAAGATA
>PYAF01000845.1:883550-897231 GCA_007407185.1 Glycine tomentella
TTTTTTTTTTTTTATCAGCAAAGATAATATATATATTAAAGATTAAAAACACAGTACAAGTAGTACTGCTACATACACCCTAGCAGGAACTAAAGTAAAATAAAAGTGGCTTAAATCATGGTAAAGGCATGAAAAAAGCCATCATAGTTCTGACTTTAGGCTAGGTCAAAAGGATAAGAAATACATGTTAAACCCTCCCCTGAAAACCAAAACTTTCCCTCATATTACTCGACCAATAGTGAAAAGGAATATCAAATCCTAACTCTAAGTTTTTGAGCCAGGACCAACAAAAATTTTATTATCCTCCAACAGGTTCTGACCATTAAAGTCTTCGTTATGGAAGACAATTCTATTCCTATGGTGCCAAAGACACCAGGTGAAAGCAATCCACCAAATCTGTCACCCGTGTAACCTGTTTCCATTTATATGGCAGAAAGAATGTTGGCGAAAATGTTCTTTCGGGACTGCTGAGTACACCCCAACAATGTTTACCCATGACCTTGATTCCCACCACAACGGCAAAATACTATGGCAGCTGAAAAATAAATGAGGCACGTCCTCCTTGTGGCTTCTACAAAAAGGACATGAGGCATCGGCGATTTCCATGTTTCTTCTTCTTAAGTGTTGCTTTGTAGGCAATCTGTCCTTCAATAATCTCCAGGCAAAGCATGAAGCTTTATAAGGGATTTTTAACTTCCATAAAGCCTTGAACACGTCATCCTGATAATGGCTTATGTCCACCCTATTAAGTAATCTGTAAGCGCTCTCCACTGAGTATATCCCGCTTGAGACTCCCTCCCAAACCCGCGAATCTGGTTTCTGCATATTTACCACAATCCTGTGAATCTCCTCCATAAATTTGACCGCCATTTCTATTTCACCCTCCATGAAGAGCCTTCTCCATCGAAGCTGCCATTCCCAGCCATTCTGTACTGATATTCCCAATTGCTATATGTAATGCTACTGCTGTTGTGAGTTCTGAATAATCTAGGGTATTTCTCCTTCTAAGGAAACCTATCCTCCATCCAACCATCTTCCCAAAATAACACTTCGGATCCACATCCCACCTTCCATCTTAACCCTCTAAGAAACCATCCTCCCTCGACGAACGAATTACATATAAGACTTAGATCTTTCCACAATATAGATTCTTTGACAGATCTCCTTATCACATCCAAATTCCTCCAACCTCCATACTTTGACTCCAATAGTTATACCCACAAGTCATCCGAGTGATGAAATAAGTTCCAACGCCATCTCCCGAGCAAGGCTTGGTTGAACCTCACTAAATCCTTAATACCCAAACCCCCTTTCTCCTTCGATAAACAAATAGAGTCCCAACTCATCCAAGGGATCTTCTTCTGCTCATTGCTTCCACCCCACAAGAACCTCCTTTGAAGCCTTTCCAATCTAGTCACAACTTTCTTCGGCACCCTGAAAAAAGAAAAGAAAAATATTGGGATCGAATTAAGGACAGATTTTATCAGGGTCACACTTCCCCCAAAAGATAGATATTTTTGTTTCCATTTAGACAGTTTCCTCTCACATTTTTTAAGTATTGGATCCCAAGTCTGACAACGCCTCGGGGGGACACCCAAATAAGGGAAAGTTACAAACAACACCCTGCAATGTAAGAAACTGGCAGCTGAGATTATCCATTGCTCATTCTTTCCAAATGCTCCAAAACTGCACTTATTACAGTTTATCTTCAACCCTGATACCATCTCAAAGCTCCTCGACATCACCTTGATAGCTCTAACATTTTCCATCGATGCAGTCCCAAAGAAAATTGTATTGTCAGCGTACTGAAGGATGCTAATTTCTACATTATTCCTCCTCACTTTGAAGCTGTCATACAAATTCTTTGCTTGGGCTTCTCTCATCAACCCTGTCAGTCCTTCCGCTACAATATTGAACAAGAAAAAAGCGAGGGGATCCCCTTGTCTAAGTCCTCTTTAGGGATAGAACTCAGCTGTTCGGCTTCCATTCACCAAAATAGAAATAAAAGCAGATTTTAGGCATCCTTCAATCCATGAAATCCATTTAGGACAGAAGCCCATCCTCTTCATCATGTACATAAGAAACTCCCAACATACCGAGTCATAAGCCTTTTCGTAATCCACTTTAAAGATCAAGCAACTCTTATTACTCCTTTTTGCCTCCTCAACTACCTCATTTGCAATCACCACACTATGCAGTAATTGACGTCCTTCTATAAAGGCAGATTGGCGATCGTTAATTTTGAATGGCAGCACCTTCTTCAATCTTGTAGCCAGCACCTTAGCCACTATTTTATAGATACAGCCTATTAGTGAAATAGGTCTGTATTTGTTTAGGCTTTGAGGATCTTTTACCTTAGGAATCAGTGCTAAGAAAGATGCGTTCCCACCCTTTGGAAAAGTTCTATTAACATATAATTCATCCAAGAAGTGAAGCAGGTCAGGCTTTATAACATCCCAAAATCCTTGATAAATTTGAAGTTTGAACCATAAGGTCCAGGGCTCTTGTCGCTGCCGCAACTCCAGACCGCATCTCTCATTCAATAACATCAAACCGTGCTACCAGGACATTGTTATGCTGCTGATCAAGGGCTCTAAATTTGACACCATCTAATTTATGCCTATCTGGATCAGGTTCCTCATATATACTCTTGAAGAAGAGTCTAATTTCCTCCTTAACCCTACTTGGCTCCTCTACCCAACGCCCATCTACCAGCACCCCTCTCACCATATTTTTCCTGCGTTTTCAATTTACTGTCAAGTGAAAGAAGTGGGAATTGCAATCCCCCTCCCTGATCCATCTAGACCTTGCTTTTTGTCTCAACAGTGATGCATTTGATTTTGCTGCAGCCCACAGATCTTCCTGTAATTGTTTCCTCCTTGTTATTTCATCATCATTCGGCTGCCTGTCCTCAACTTCTACCTAAATCTTGTTGAGCTTCAGTTCTATATTTCTCAGCTTTTGTTGAATATCACCATACTGTGCAGTATTCCATACTTTTAATATCTGTTTAAGGCTTTTTATCTTTTCTTTTAAGATATATCCTCCCTAACCAAAGCCCAATTTTGTAGTCCATGCCTCTGTAACAACCTTCCTGAAATAGTTATCATCCAGCCAACAATCTAGAACCCGGAAAGGCTTCGGGCCCCAATCAGCAAAGGAGGATCTGAGCAGAATTGGGCAATGATCAGAGTAATTGCGATCCATTGTAAACTGGGTACTTCCCTGCCATAATGACAACCATTCTGCAGATACAAGGGCTCTATCCAATCTGCTTTTAGTCGTTCCATTTGGTCTATACCAAGTGAAATATCTCCCAGCCCTAGGTACCTCCTCAACTTCTAAGTCCGCAATCCAATCATTAAATTTTTTTACAATACCTTCATCCTGCATTCTGTGACATAAACTCAGTCTTTCTGATGGTCGTCTAATGTTGTTAAAATCGCCAATGATGCACCATAGGCTCCCCATATTTGCCCTCTTCATTTGAGTAATTTCTTCCCAGAAAGCTCTTTTCAATGCTGCCTCGCAGGGTGAGTATACATTGACTATTGTGACCTTCTTATTATCCGCCACCCATGATCCTTCCAAATAAATGAATCCACTACCTGTCAAATTTTTCTTTAATCTGAAAGAGTCCTCATTCCTGATACATAAGAGGCCACCAGCTTTATTACATGCTGGCTGACACACCCATGTTGCACTCGAATCCCCCCACAGAGCTTGGCAGATTTCCTTATCTATGACTTCTTTCTTTGTCTCTTGTTAACATAGCAAATCTATTTTTTCTTTACACCATTTTTCTGATTGAATTCCATTTTATACCCCTCCCCAACCCCCTTATATTGTAAGGCAGGATCTTCATTAATCAACTTCACTATTACCCAACCTCAAAGCCTCTTCCTTATCCCTTTCTTCCATTAAAATCATTTTGTTGATCACTTCATCCTGGTTGCTGTATGTTACTCCTAATTGCTTTGCCATAGCCCAAAAACCAGCTATTTGTTTTGCACGTGTAGAGGAGCTCAAAGCTGACATTGGGCCTAGAATAACATTTTCGTTGTAGCCCTCCCCCCATTCTGCAATTTCCTTTAGCCCACTGCTCCCCATTCTTGTTGGAGATGTCTCAAGATTGGTTTGGGCAATGACACCTCCTTCCCCTTAGCTTTATCCAGCTTCTTTGAAAAATCGTGTTGCTGTTCATGAGCGTCATTGGATCCTGCTTCCTTTCTGCACCCCCTGCTTCTTGAATACACTTTCCATTGGGAGTCAGGCCCATTTAGCTTTTGGCCCAATGATGTGTTTTTATCTTCTAGTGATTCAGCTTTTCTATCCTTTGTGGGTCCCGCAACATCACCAGCAACTTCTAACACTTCTGCATCTTCACGTGACAACATCCCCCCCACTTCAAGAGATTGCCGCAGGTGTGGGCCCATCAGCTTCCCATTTTTTTCCATTTTCTTATATTCAGCTTCTGACTCCCTCGGAATATCATCATTGACCGTCCATTGTGCAGCGTCCCCATGCTCCCTCACCTCTAGCCCTATACTTGAAGCTCTGGTATTGTCGCTTTCTGCTTGACGGCCACCTATGCTAGGTGAGAGATTTCCGCCGAAAGTATCCATAACTACCTCCCTGTTTCTGCTCCTTGTGTCAGAGACGTATGTATTATCCGCTGGTTCTTGACTGGTACAGTGACCCTTGTGCAAGAACTTCTCCCCCCCTGAGCCGCTGCACTCTCCCTCCTCAACGTTCGTCATTGTGGCTTCCGTCGGAGGCTCTGCGGCGCGTAGCGGTCCTTCCGACGTCACGCTAAAACCTGCCGTGTGAACCTTCAAAACTCCCCTTGAGACATTTACATCTACCGGAGCAGGCTATTGTCTCTTCAACGATATTGATCATGAATTCGATCTCGTTTATGAGCGCCACTGTCTTATCAGGTTGCCATGGTGTCTTGATGAGTACTCGTGCTCTATCTAGACGCTGTAGATCATTTGTATCATCATCCATCTCGACCATGTCACCTACTCCCGCCACTATCTTTGTGATGTTGTCCGAGTCCCATGCGTGTAACGGAATACCCCAGCATAGCACCCAGACTAAACGAAACCCAGACTTCATCGTTGGTTTCCATTTTTCCAGAGTATGGAACATGTAATGACATCTTCTCGACACATTTCCACAACTTTGGAATTGCTTAGACCCATGAGAAGTACCATATCGTCATCGATGTACTTTGGCTTGACTTCCTCACCTCCATCCCATGCAAGTTCTTCTTCAATTTTGTCGAACATATTTAGCTTCCTTAATCTTCCTACCCAAGCGTCATTGAGCCACTTTTTCTTTTCCATAGGGATGACGAGCTGGATCGATGAAAAGGATGATTTAGCCTTCTCCGTTGCATATTTTGGAAGCCATCTTTTTCTCACCACACCACTAGGCTTCGTGACCACTTGCGCATATGAGGCCCTTTGTGCTTGTCGCTGAGGTAAGTGATTCCCATTTCGTGACCATTTTGCTATCCCCCCATCATTAACTCCTTGTACCTCTTTTCCGTATTGCTCATCCTTTTTCTTGTTCTCGATGATTCTTCCTTCCCTTTCATGTATTGGGATGTTCGCATGCAGTTTGAGACCTCCAAAGATCAGATTATCCAGCTGCCTCTCCAGTTGCATAATATCTTCTACACCTTTGAAGCGCACAAAACCGTATCTTCTACCACTTTTGTTCCTATTTTTTGCTATGAATATCTCCCTGACCTCCCCCCATTTTTTAAATTCGAACCATAGATCCTTTTCACCCATGTCGTCTGGGAATTGGGTGAATTAAAAGGAGAACACGTCTACAGCGTCCCTCCAATTACTTTGCCACCTTACCCTTCCTCGTGCTGCTACCGGCACCTTATAGTGTTGGGCGTACCTTTCCCAGGCGTGATAGTGTCTCTCTTGGTTTCGCTTTCTCACCCACCCACTGTTTCTTTCTCTAACCCTCTCTCTCATCATGAGAGGCTTCTTCACCATATATTACTTCTTAATATTGTAGCAGTTAATCACTTTCACATTACTCTATAATGTGCACCCTCCATTAGGAAGGATCCTGATCTATTTTAGTAGTGTGCTTGATGTGTTGTTTAACTTCTGGTCTACTTTGTGTTCAACTTTAGTTTCAAGTACTCAGTTTTCATTATTAACTATTATTAAATAATTAATGTGTTGTCATGTGGTGTTAATAAAATAAGCTTTTCTGCCACTTATATATTTGCAATTGATTTTACCAGGAGGCTTTACTAAATGCCTTGAACGATGAGACTGAAAGAATACAGGAGCAAGTATATTTTGGACAAATAAAATCTCACACTGATGTATTAGATAAGTTCCTGTCAGAAGCTGGCATTCAACGTTATAATCCTCGGGTATGCTATTTTAATCATTTGCAACTTCTGGGAAACTTGTATAATGATATTTCACTAACCAACTTCTATTTGGTGTAGATTACTTCTGATAATAAACCAAGGTTCATATCTCTGTCTACGTTTATTTTTAAAGAGGCATCTATACTGAATGATATTGACTACTTGCATTCTCCTGGAAGTAAGTTGTTAAACATGTTAGAAATCAATAGGTTCATCTTACATTCTGTTTTTTTTTTTTTTTTTTTTTTTTTTTTTTTTTTTTTTTTTTTTTTTTTTTTTTTTTTTTTTTTTTTTTTTTTTTTTTTTTTTTTTTTTTTTTTTTTTTTTTTTTTTTTTTTTTTTTTGTTAACATGTGGATTGTTTTTATGCAACCCAGCCCTGGATGATTTGAAGCCTATGACACATCTTCTTGCTGTTGATATCACTTCAGGGAGTGGCTTGCATTTGCTTCGCCAAGGCTTAAATTACCTGGTTAATATTAATTTGCAATTCTGTTTAACATTCTTCATCTTTGCTTTTTTCTCCTAATGCCTATCAAGAGTTGGACCTACCTATTCAGTAGTTCTGAATCTGAACATTATTTTATTTTATTTTTTCATTATGCTACAGAGAGAAGGGTCCAAAGAAGCTCGTATAGGTTTTCTGTTTAGTGCCAATCAGAGTACAGATTCATTTAGCCTCCTTTTTGTGAAGGTTTTTGAAATCACTTCATCTTCATATAGGTTAGTTTTTTAATTGTAGAATTAGTTGACTTTTAGTCGATTGATTTATTAGTATTTGATTCTGTAGTTTTGCAAATTTCTTTTCGAAGCTACGCTATGGTTTTATTTCAATTGTGTGAATGCATGGTTTTATACAGCCATAAGAAGAATGTGTTAGACTTCTTGGATCAGTTGTCCTCACTCTATCAGCAGAAATACTTGCTTACATCAGCTGTGGAAGCTGACAGCACCCAAGCATTTATTGATAAGGTCTGTGAGCTTGCTGAGGCTAATGGGTTACCATCTGAGGGCTATAGATCTTCCCTCCCAGAATTTTCTGCTGATGAAGTGAGAAGGCATTTGAGCAAGGTACTTCTGGTTACTTTGCCATTTTTAAACTATTAAATTTTGGTGCACATCTGACCGATCAATGCACCTCCTCTCATCTTACCTTAACATGTTTTTATTTGATCCTAGTACCTTTTAGAATATGTTCTCTGCTTGTTTCTCCCCTTCATTTATTTATTGTGGAGTTTTGCACTGTTCTAGTCTCAATCTCTGAGCCTTCCACTGACTTTTTTCTTCAGTATCATGAAAGCTTGTATTAATGAGGTTTCTTGCTGTCAGGTTGAGAACTTTTTGCATAGGGTACTTGGGTCTGAATCTGGTGCTAATGCTGTCTTCACTAATGGAAGGGTAAGATTGTCTTGGTCTCTCTGATTATTTCATAGTGAACTTGGTTTCTGTCGTGTCTATGTGTGATATTCAAATTTGATTAGCTTTTCATCAATGATAGGTTCTCTGTCAGTCCTCCTGGATTAACCTTGGCATTTATGTTTTATAGGTAACTTATCCTATTGATGAAAGAACATTTCTGAGCCCTGATCTGCTTCTTCTTGAATCAATAGAGTTTAAGCAGAGGACAAAGCACATTTTGGAAATTATTGAAGAAGTAAAATGGCAGGATGTTGACCCTGACATGCTGACAAGGTTTATTGATCTTTGCTGTGTTTTTGATTGGTATTCTGTGGTTATTGCTTTGTGTTACGTCTATCATCTTCCCATCACAAATTTTGCTTGTTATGAAAGAAGGTAAACATTCCTAAGGCCCTATTTGGATAAACTTTTTCATAAGCACCTATAGGAAAAGAAAATAAGAAAGTAAAATGAATTAAGCTTCTCTCATAAGCTAAAATCAACTTGTGCACTTTATCTTTTGAAGAAGTTAAGTGCATAAGTCGATTTTAGCTTAGGGAGAAACTCTATTCATTATACCTTCTTATTTCTTCTCCTATAAGTGTTTATCATTATGGGAGAAATAAATAAGAAAAAAAAGTTCACAAGTTGATTTTAGCTTATGAGAGAAGCTTAATTCATTTTACCTTCTTATTTTCTTCTCCTATAAATGTTTATCATTATGGGAGAAATAAATAAGAAAAATAATGAGTTAAGCTTCTCCCATAAGCTCAAATTAGCTTCTGCAAAAGCTAATATGTAAAAGCTCTCTCATTTAGCTTATCCTAAAGCTAATTTTACCTTATGCATAAGCTAATTTTAGCTTATGGGAGAAGCTCAAGTCATTTTCCCTTATTTTTTTCTCCTAGAAGTTCTTATTGAAATGTTTATCTAAACAGGGTCTAAGCATATATGACTATGTGGATTACAGCAGTTATTTTCTCTATGCATACAATGATACCCCATCTCGAGTCACAGGAAGGTTATCAAGATCAGCATTTTGGGGGCTGCATGGGCATTTCACTTATGTGGTCTTCTGGGCAATATGCTACTTATGAGTTAAAAACAAACATAATGTGATTCCCAGCATTAAGAGAGAAATGATAGTTTAGAACGAGTGCTAGTTTAACAAAACTTTGATTGGCTGTTTGTAGTCTGTGCTCTTTTAGTCTCTGTTTTTTGCTGTCCTTAGATGTTATGCTTCAAGTTAAAGCTTGTTCATACTAAGAGTTTGTTTAATTGTTTTAAGAAATCCTTATAAAATGCTTGAAGCATTTATTATATGCTTTTCTTTTTCAGCCATTGACGGATAGCATTTGCAAATGTTATTTATAGTTGTCCAATCTTTATCTGTTTTCAGAAAATATGACAATTCTTTAGTCTTCCCTTATGCTTTTTTTTTTTTTTTTTTTTTTTTTTTTTTTTTTTTTTTTTTTTTTTTTTTTTTTTTTTTTTTTTTTTTTTTTTTTTTTTTTTTTTTTTTTTTTTTTTTTTTTTTTTTTTTTTTTTTTTTTTTTTTTTTTTTTTTTTTTTTTTTTTTTTTTTGTAGCAAATTTATTAGTAATATTGTCATGGCTGTATCATCTTCAATGGCTATGAGAGAGCGAAGTTCTGAAAGTGCTCGTTTTGAGATGCTGAATGATCAACATAGGTAATATTGGTTAGTTACTGTATACTCAATTTAAAATAGAATGGAAAGTAGAAGAGTAAAGGCATGAATTGTGATTGAATTCATTTTTGTAAGGTTTATTCATGTCTAGATTGCTGACTTAAGTTTTAACTGTATAATTTAATACCATTGTTTTTTGCAGTGCTATTATTCTACATAATGAAAATTCTAGCATTCACATTGATGCTTGTCTCGATCCTTTAAGTCCAACCAGTCAGAAGTTGTCTGGAATTCTTCGAGTTTTGTGGAAATACATTCAACCCAGCATGAGGATTGTTCTGAATCCATTGGTTTGTTGATGTCTATAGTTCTATTTACACTTCTATTTTTTAAACATTCCAGTTTTCTGTTATGCAGCTATTCCTTCTATAATAGTCGTCTTATGCATTTTGAATAAAAATAATAAAGATGAAAAGAGAATTGTAACTGTTGTCTCTTTCACTTAGAATTTGAGAATACAAAAGCCAAAGTATTGTTGGTGAGCTCCCCTTAAATCTGGCTCTACTAAGGTCCAAAGCCATCTATTTTTATGTTGTATGTTTGTGCCCTTGTTCAGTTGGCCTTTGCATTGCTACTTCTATCTGAACTGGTATTGTGATTTTGCTTACTCCTTTTGCACTTCTGTCTATATAAGCTTTCAGAAATAGCTCATTCATTCTACATTGGTAATTTATTAGCTTGTAACTTTAACACCCTATTATTATATGAAATTTGGAAAATATAATTGAAAATGAGTATAATATATTGTCTTAATAGAGTTTTGAGAAAGAGAGAGACATTGAGAGTGAGGAATATATTATTATTCAACCCAATGTCTTCCTCACTCTCAATGTCTCTCTCTTTCTCAAAACTCTATTAAGACAATATATTATTATTCAACCCAATATTGAAAGGTCACATGCTCAGATTATATAGAGCTCAACTAACATAACTGATATAATTGTGTAACTAACTAACTGTAGTAGAGTTAGGATCTTGATTTTCAGAATGAACCAGCATTGCACTAGGTTGAGAGTCTTTGAGAACATTAGTTCCCTGATTCTGTTCTGAGCCAAAGATGTTTGATGAATTGCTTTGAAACACTGGTTCCATCAGAGTGAAAGATGCATTTGGCTGAAAATCAGAATCATAGCAAAAATGACACACTGTTGCTGTGTGACCAAATTTGAAGCAAACTTGGCACTTAAAATTTGCATAACGACTGCATCCTCTACCGCCACTACAACGACCTCCACCATGGCCAAAGTCATTGCCTCCACGATTGTAGCCACCGCCGCGGTCAAAATGATTGCCTCCACGACTATAGCCACCACCACGATTTCCAAAATAATTCGATCGATTTTGTGAATTGAATTATAAGAATTCGAAGTGAATTGTAACCTTGAGCAACATTAATCGAAGGTGAATCAACAAAGCGTTTTTGAAACTTTTTCATGCATGCCTCATGTGCGAGCAGCAATGCCTCTACTTCTCCAATCAGAAGAGGTTCGAACTTACTTTCAATCACTGAAATCAATGGACAGTACTCCTCTGGTAGGCCTTCAAGAATTGCGTCAAGGTGTTCACGCGGAAGAATGGGATCTCCACACGATCCAAGCGCATCGACTATGCATTTTATGTGCAAAAGAAACTCACGCATTGTTTTATGCTCAAGCATTGTAGTTCTGAGTTCTGTTCGAAGTATCCTAGCTTTCACACATGTTTGCTTTTGAAAATACTCATGGATATGCTCCCAAAGCTGATATGAATGAACACATCCGATTATGCGAGATAGGATTGAAACTAAAAGAGTCGATTGGAGCCACGACAAGAGGATCTGATCTTCTTGTTCCCAATCGAAGTATGCTGGATTTTCATTTCCAGCTTCACAATCTGCCTCTGTGAGAAAGCACATCAGGATCTGAGGACTTGCCACAAAACGCTGAAGTTTATGAGCCTTGATGACAGGTTCTACCTATTGCCTCCATAGGAGGAAGTTAGAATCATCTAATTTATGAGAAATCGGATAAAAAAAAGGAGTAGTGGAAGCGGAATTTTGATTTGTTGCCATCGATAAACTTGAAGCTCTTGATACCATTTTAGAGTTTGAGAAAGGGAGAACAAAGGTTGAATATTATTGATTCAGAGTGAATAGAATAAATTACAATTTCAACAGATTCTGTTTCTCTATTTATAGAGAAAACAGAATAACAGAATTACAATTGTAACAAACTCTAACTGAACCACTAACAGTTCTAACTAACTGAACCACTAACAATTCTAATAGAATTAACAAACTCTAACTGCACCACAAAGTGAAACTTACTTAATACACTAATACATGGCATGGAACTGATGAAACACATGTTCAGTGTCTGATTTTTCCTTCAAGAGATAGACCCAACAAACCCTGGTATGGTCATCAGTAAAGGTGATAAACCATCGAGTACCGGAGATATTTTTCTCACGGGCGGGATCCCATATGTCACTGTGAATTAGGGAGAAAGGCAAAGATGTTATGTAGACTCGGGGTGAATAGGTGACTCGAGATTGCTTTGCAAGAGGACAAATGTCACAAGGTATAAAACTGATATTTTTAACGAAAATACAGGGTAACAATTTAAACTAGGGTATTAGGATTGTATTTAGTATATCCACTGTTTGTAAAGTGCTGATTAGCTTTTGCTAACAGCACTCCCCTTCTGTTGTACAGTATTAGGATTGTATTTAGTATATTCACTGTTTGTAAAGTGCTGATTAGCTTTTGCTAATAGCACTTCCTTTCTACTGTACACATGCAAATAGGATAGCGTACTCTGGAAGCTTTATACAGAGGTTATATAAAAACCTCTTTTGTAACTGTCAAAGTAATGAAAAACAGATTCACAAAATAAAATCAGAGTTCCTTCTTCTCTCTCTACTTGTCTCTAGTTTCTCTCTAAAATGGTATCATGAGCTAATTTTTTGCACTAATCGTGCATTCATCTTCAAGATCCTGTTCATGCGTTGCGGATTCTGTTCGTCACTTTCTGTTCGTGATTTTCTGCTTCGCTGTTCAAGATCCTGTTCGTCACTCTCTGTTCGTGATTTTCTGTTCGTCACTTTCTGTTCAAGCTCTACTTCCGCTTGTCACTTTCTGTTCGTGATTTTCTGTTCTTGCTTGGTTACTGTTCATCCGTTCGTAACGTCCGGCACTGCTTCACTCCGTAACTGTTCCTACTCATCCGTACATCTACGTTTCAGCTTGATCTTTGTGGAGTTCTTCTTTTCGGCACTGTCTGTCTTGTTTGGAGTTAATTTTGGCCTCTTTATTGTTCGTGATTGGGTCCTGGTGCTGTTGTTTGGATCTCCATTGATTGTTGACTGGTGCTTCGATACTTGCTTTCAATTGATTTCTGGTACTATTATTTGCCTAGTGTTGTGCTTTTGCTTCTGATTGTTAAAAATTCTCTGCTCTATTTGTTGGTCTATTCATGGCTTCCGCTCCTGTTTCACATCAATTTCCCACTTCTGTTGCTGAGAAATTGGATGATTCTAACTACTTACACTGGCGTCAACATGTTGAGCCAGTTATTAAGTCACATAAACTGCAGAGGTTTGTAGTCAATCCTGTAATTCCGCCGCGATATCTCACTGAAAGTGATTCAATCCTTGACAAGGTTAATCCGGAGTTTGAAGCTTGGGAGGTTCAGGACCAAACTCTTCTTGTTTGGCTTCAGTCCACTCTCTCAAAATCAGTTTTTTCTCGTGTCCTTGGTGCTGAACATTCTTATCAAGTGTGGGACAAAATTCATGAACATTTCAGTCTACACACTAAGTCCAGAGCTCGTCAATTGCGTTCTGCAATAAGGGCAGTTTCTCTTGATGGCAAGTCAATTGATGAATACTTGAGAAAGATTAAAGGCTACGTGGATGAGTTAGCTGGAGTTGGAGTTCCAGTACGACATGAAGAGTATGTGGATGCTCTGCTGGAAGGTCTTCCTTCTGATTATACATCAGTAATTTCAGTCATTGAAGGGAAAAAGAAGACACCATCTATTGCTGAAATAGAAGCACTTTTATATGGACATGAAACTAGACTCAACAGGTATAACAAAGAAGGTCAGATATTAAGCTCTCCTTCTTTGAACTACACTCAAGGTCACATGAATTCTAGAAATTCCTATAGCAGAAGTGTTGCTGGAC